>CAJVQA010000284.1:0-37617 GCA_910591915.1 Cetraspora pellucida
AAGTTTGAAATATTTAAATTATTTCTAAATATTTTGAAATGTTTTGCATTCTTCTAATAATTTTTAAATTTATTTTACCTTATTTGCTCTTCACATATTTAGATAATTCTTTCATTATATTTCGAAATATTTTCATTATGCAATAATTTCGAAAAATTATTTCACAATATTTTGAAAGAATTTGCATAGTGCAATAATTTCAAAATTTATTTCACAATTTTTTGAAATATTTTGTGTTTTGCAAAAATTTCGAAATATCTTTCATATTATTTCAAAATTTTTGCGCTATGCAAATTCTTTCAAAATATTTCGCATCTATAATTTTGCTAATGTAAGTCTATATAAATAAAAAATCAATATATAAGAAAATTTCTAAAAAAAAGCTTTTTAATATAGAGAGTTGGTGCTTGATACAAGAAAAGCAATAAATATATCAGAAATAAAGAGAAGATATACTAGTAAGTAATATGATAATATAAAAAAAAGTTATAAAAAAAAAATAAATTTACTAAAATTTAAACATTTCTAATACTAATACTAGTTTTAGTAAATACAGAATACACTAAAGTTGAACAAAATTTAAGAGATAATCTTGGTATCTTACTTAGTAAATTTGTATTAAAGGTAAATTCAAAGAATTATAAATACTTAGTAATATCTAATAAGATAGTACTTTAATATAAATAGTAATTAGATAGCCCTAACCTAATATGTTACTACAATAGTAATATAAATATTGCATATATACAAATAGTGTTAAAATTCAGAAAGTTTAAATAAGAGACCCAAAGATAAGTTTCAAATATGGTATCTAGTGAGTAATCTATAGATAGAACTCTTAATTAGATAATAACTAAAGTTATATATATGGCTAGTTGTATTTTTATTAATAGACTACTATATATAAAAATATAATCATACATTACTTAATAAAAAACATATAGGCAAGATTGCTACTTTAAACTAAAAAAAAAAATTAATAGATATTTATTTTTAAAAATTATTACAAAAAGCTAAAAAAAACTCTTTTCTGTTTATTACTAACTGGAAAAGACAAATAGAAAATCATAATTATAAAATCATTAAATAGAAACCTAAACCCTAAAAATAAGATACTATCAAGAGCTAAAACCTTTGTTCTAAGAAAAAAAAAGATTCATCGACTAGTGGAACCTTTAGTAACTGAAAAAATCTTCAAATAAGAAAACTTAATGAAAAAAAGAAAGAAAAAGAAACTAACAACTTATTTACAGAAAAATAAAATAAAACAAAACTTGATAATATAACTACAGCTCAAGAAAAGATATCAGCAATAGAAAAAGATTTAGTTTCAGTAGTAGTGATCCAAAACAAAAAAGACTGGCAAAAAAATATAGACCAAAATGAAAACAACCTTCAGGTCTTGAAAAACACATACAATACTATAAAAGAAATAAACAATAAAAAAGAAAACAACAACAGGAACAGTCATATGTTAAATGAAAAATGTAACAACAACAACATCTCAGATAATCAACCAGCATCAAGGCTACATAAAGCTATGCATCAATTACTAAACAAGACATGAGCTTGTTAGCTAAATTAAAATGAGAAAAATTAACCTTTGTTGTATTTTCTTCTAGAAATCAAATTAGATCCAAAAACAACTATACATTGATTGTTGAAATTGCAAAGCTTTGCAACTTTCTTAATAAAATCATGGTTTCTTTATATAAGAACATAGGAGAAAACAAAGTTGTAGCCAAGCAACACTTTAAAAAAGGCTTAAAAACCCATCTTGAAATCATATTTTTAAAACAGGTTCATTTAATGCATTATGCAACTAATAAAGTCAAAATTTTTAAAGAAACATACTACAGATATATTTCTACAGATGTATGCAAATCCTTTTTGTTAGTCAAGGTTAGAAATATGTCTTTAGGTGTGAAAGAACATATCTCTAACCAGGTCAAAGAGGCCTTTCAAGACTTTAAAAAGATTATATCTATTAAATCATTGCTTATTGAAAGTACATCATATCTAACAAACCAATGGATAGTTGTTTTTAATAATACAGATGACCTAGAACATAAAAAAAGAATTTCTCACTTTATCTATATGGAGGACAACAGAGTAACTACAGAATGAAAAGAAGCTTCTAAAATATATTACTTCTGTGATCAAACTAGTCATATTAAGAAAAACTGTATACAGTTTCAAGAAGCAAGAAATCTAAGAAAACACTATTAAAAATATAAAAACAGAAAGGTTCAAATAAAAATTCCTAGCAAAAACTCGTTTGAACATACTATGAACTTCAATGAGAAAACTTCTGCAGTACAAGAAACAGTACAAAATACTGACATGAAATCAGAATCTTCTCAAGAACAAACAACTCTCTTGAGAGAGAAAATGCAAAAAACAACATAGTTATTAATACAAAAACTCTATTTTTGAAAGAAGGAAATATAGATGACTTCACAGAAAATATAATTTCAGAAGGAACAATTGCAGACTCTTGAAGTCTTCAAACTAAATATCAAGAAAATACAGAAAACATGCCCTTCACTTTAGTTATATATAAAAAAAGAAGACTCTATAAGACTTCTAACAAAGAAAACCAACAAGAAAAACTAAGACAAAGAGCATGAAATAGCTTCAAAAATTACTAGTTTTATTATGAACAATATATTAATCAAGATAGTCACCCTAAACATTAAAGCATTAAATAATGTAGACAAATGACTTAGAACTTTATCACTTTTAAAATCTTATAGACTAGATATTATTCTTTTACAAAAATAAATATATTTAACAATGCAACTTGACAATTTTTAAAAAATTAATAGTCTTTTGATTCAGTCTAGACAGGCAGAACAGCAATTCTAACAGAAAACAAAGAAATAAAATTTGAAGAAACCAAGTTATCACAAGAAGGCAGAATAATTTCTATCTGTTTTATCTTTATAGTATTGTTAATAGTTTGGTTTGGTTTGGGTTATAAACCAGTGAAGCAAATCCAAAACCAAATCAAACTGATTTAATTATTCTACCTTATATTCCAGTTTATATTTCAGTTTATATTCCAGTTTATACTTAGTTTATACTTCAGTTTATATTTTAGTTTATACTTTAACTTTGTATTTCAATTTATATTTCAGTTTTGTGCTTCAGTTATATTTTAGTTTATACTTTAGTTTATATTTTAAAGCAATATTTTAGTTTATACTTCAGTTTATACTTTAGAGCAATACTTTATCCAAGACAATTTTAAAAAAATAAAACCAACTTAATATTAATATTATTTAATAAAATTTAAAAAGATCTAATAATATAAATATCTTAACATTTTTAAAAATATAAAGACAACTTTAATAATAATAAAAATAAAATAATTAAATTAAAATACTTTTATATTTTATTAATATAAAACATTTAAAGTTAGTTATTATTTAAATATATGTTAATAAATAAGTAAAAAAAATACAAATTGTTATATAAGATCTATATAATAAACTAGTTTAATAAATTAGTTTAATAAACTAGTTAAATTAATAAACTTATTAATAAACTAGTTAATAAACTAATTTAATAAACTAGTTAATAAATTAGTTTTTTTTTTTTTTTTAATGTTAAGGCAAGTATTTGCAACCCAGGAGTTTATTGATAATCAGTCAGCATATAACTATTGTGTACAACAGCTACAGAGGCAATTTTAAAAAGAGTATACAACTAGCCACTTATACAACTTTAGTTATTGTCTATTTTAAGTAGTTTACCCAAAAGTTCTACACTAGTTGCCATATCTAAAACCTGCCTGTGGGTTTTCTATTTAAACACTCTAGTTCTCATATTCACCTCTACTCTATCAACTGCAGTTATTGCTGCAAATATATCATAGTCACTAAGTCATATTTAACTTTATACTAAGCCCACCAGAGCTTTCTGTATCCCATACTTACAGCTGACCTAGTACCACTCTGGCCTAGACCATTACTTGCAGTTAGGGCTAACCATTAAACTGCTATACCTTTGTAAAGTTCACAAGAACTCTGGTAGCTTTCTTTCCTAACTTCTACTCCCTACTTTTGGACCTACAAGACCCACAAGACTTCACAAACTACCAATCCAGATGGCCTGTCTAGCAAACCTGACAGCCTGGTTGGTATATGCTCCTCTACATATGTTGTCATCTGATCTATTTAAGGTTCTAGTAATCCTTTTTTGGGGCCTTCTGATGGTTTAGTAGTACTGTCAAAAGTTCATGCTACCTTTTTACTCAGGATTTCTAAGTGGGTTTCTGACTTTTCAGTTCCTTTGCTTTCTGCACTCAGTGGTCTTATTGTGAGTTTGCACTGAAGTCTTATACAGCACTGGTTATTAACATTTCTTTATATAGATGTAATATTACACTTTGCATAGATGTCCTGAGCTCCCATTCAAGATAGTGCAACAAAGGTTACAGATACACTAATCCAACTGATCAACAGAGACAGTTACTGTATCACAGATCTTATTTTCCAAAATTTATTATCTATGGGATTTGAACTCTAGACCTGCCACTTGGGGGTTGACAACCTGACTACTTTACTAGGTCACTACACTCCTTTGTTAATAAATTAGTTTAATAAACTAGATTAATAAATTAAATTAATAAACTAGTTTAATAAAACTAGTTTAATAATCAGTTTAACACTTCAGTTTAATAAACTAGTTTTTAATATTTCAGTTTAACAAACTAGTTTACTATTTTGGTTTACTCCAGTTTATCAAATTTTAATCTACTCCAAATTGGGTTGAAGTTAAACTAGAGTTACTCTGAAGCAATATACTTTATTTAACAACTCTATACCTTTAAGAAGTTTTTTTTCTATATAATTAATGTTTATGCTCTACTGAACATCTTAGATAGAATCTTATTTTTTGACAACTGGGCAATTAAAAAGAAAGATAACATGATTAACATTCTGGCAAAAGATCTAAATACAAATCTAGACTTAGAAGTTAATAGAATAAGCCAAGCAAGTGCTCAAAATGATCCTTCAAAATTACTTCTTAAGGGTATTGTAAAGGATTTCATAGATTCTGCATTCTTTATATCTTAGAATCTCTTTTATACTTTTCATCAAAAAACATATAACAATCAAATAATAACTACTCAATTAGACTATATTTTTATAGATAAGACTATAATCATCTAAATTCAGAAACAAAAACAAAATTTGAAAATTCAGATTATCTATTAGTTAAATGTATTCTAAGTTTAAAACAAGAACCTAGACACTCAGCTCTCTGAAGATTTGATGTAAACTCTTTTAAAAACAATATTCTAACAAAAAGGTTCTGAATAAAATTCAAGAAGCTATATCTGCAGCAAACTAGAATATACATAAAGTTTATATAAAATCTATTATAAAAGCTTTTAAAAAGCCTAAGACACCAGAAGATAAAATAAAAAGACTAAACAAAAAAGTTAGTTAAACAAAAGATGCCATAGCCAAAAATCCTAATCAGACTCATCTTTTCACTATACTAGATATACTCAACTCACAAATTCAGTTTGAATTAACAAAGCTAGCAAATAGATAGCAACAACATTCAAAAGCAAACTGGATAGAATTAGGAGAAAAATTCACCAAATACTTTTATGCTCACTTTAAAGCTAGAAAGTTATATACAGTTTTGGCAGAAATACAAATATTCTTTACTCAAGAACAATATAATGAAAAAGAAGTACTCAACTATATTAAAGAACAATATACAAAAATATATAGTAAAAAAAAAATAATAACACAATAGCAAAACAAATTACCAAAAATTTTCTACAGACCTTCGATTAAATGAACAGCAAACTAGTAAAACATATCTCTCAAGAAGAAATCTTAGAGTTATCAAAAAACTACCTAACAACAAGTCTTCAAGGTTAGACAACCTTACCTATGAGTTCTATAAACTGACTAAAGAATATATCACATCTGTTCTAGAACAAGTCTTTAATCAGGTTTTAGACTCAAGAATACTATTATCTTTATAGTGTAAAAACTTAATTATATTAATACCAAAAAAATCCAAAGAACTTCACAATATAAACAATTGGAAACCTATATCTCTAGTTAACTATGATGCAAAAATTTTTATAAAAATTGTTACTAATAGATTAAATCTAATATGCAGTGAAATAGTATCTTTATATCAGCACAAATTTATCACAAATAAACTAATTACAGACTCAGTTTTGGACATACTTACAATTCTGAAAAACTAAGATAATGAATCCAAAAAATACTGGATGCTTTTTGTTGATTAACAAAAAGTATTTGACAGAATAAGTTATAAATTTTTACAAATAGTTTTCAAAAATATGAACTTTACTGAAAAATTTAGAAACTTGATAAAAAACTTATTCAATCAACAAGAAGCTTATATTTTGGACTCTGGATACATTTTAGACTTCTTTAAAGTAAAAAGAAGAGCCAGACAAGGCAACCCTCTCTCATCTTTACTATACATACTTGTATTTGAACCTTTGCTAAACATGTTAAACAACAAATTAACAGAAATCAAAATTGGTAATCAATCTTTCAAATATGCAGCATATGCAGATGACTTTATAATTGGAATTAGCTCATATTCAGACTAGACAACAATCTTAGACTTGTTTAGCAAATATAAAAAAGCTTCTAATACAAAAATTAACAAACTTAAAACAAATCTAATACCTCTTACAAATACAGCTAGAAGTATAGAACTTCCAGAAGAAACTTGCTTTAAAAAACTTAAGGAACAAGATGATATTACAGTCTTAGGCTATAACATTACAGCCAATGGTATACCAAAAAATAGTCTATAGTAAAAAGCTATAAACAGACTTAAACTAAGTTTAAAAAGACTTATATACAAAAACCTGTCACTCAAAGAAAGAATTATGCTCACAAATTCTTTACTTCTATCAAAAATATAGTATGTTGTATATCTAACATTACCAAATAGGAAACAAGTTGCAGAAATCAACAGACTTGATCAAAGACAACTTCAAAATGTTACCAAAATACTCTACTTTTCAACAAACTTATGAACAAAATAGTCTACAAGCTCCAATAGTTGGCAACTTACTAGAGGCTAGACTATTATCAGTTTGGACCAAACTAATCTTAAGTAATCTCTTATGAACAAAAGTAGAAAAAAATAAAATCTCTCTTCTGCTTATTTAAAAAAGAAATATTTTAGTATAAAAGATGCTCTTTATACAGCCTATTAGATTAAAAGCTTGGTCTACAGAATAGAAACTCTATCTTCTGGTCTGGAAAAAAATAAAAGAAAAAATATTATTAGAATCTGACTAGTCATGATGTCTAACAGAATTAGAAATAGACAGAAAAAAAGCTACTAAAATATCAGTTAAATATATAGTAAAACTTTTAAGAAAACTTAGCTTTAAATCAATAAATCAAATAGAGCCTATAGCATATTTATAAAACCAGAACTGAATTCTCCAAAAAGCAATACTAAAAAAAAAAGAGACATACTTTGGTGATTATTTTACAAAGCTTTACTAACTTCGACACTTTGTACTAACAAATTTAAGAGAATGCCTATAGTGTCCTAAACAGATACAAACAATTGAGCACTTTGCTGCAAAATGCAAAATCTGCAAACTGATTTGGACAGAAGTATACAAATTCTTAAAAACAAATTAAACAAAACCTATACCTGATACAATAGAAAAAATATTCTTAAAAAATGTTATTGAAAAAACAAAGACATATAGAACTATTCTATAGCTACATATACATTTTATATATAAAATCTGATACTGTTATGCAGTCTACAAATAGGGTGGTGATATACAATACTCAGATATAGTACTCTCTAAGATTGCAAAGAATAGAATCTCTAAAGAAATTATTCTGATTTATAACAAATGCTTCATGAAGTCTATTTATAAAAAAATATATAAATATTTAGTTTAAAATTATTTTAATATATAATTAATATTGCTATAAGTAAGGGTGTGATAACTTAATGAAGTGGATAAGTTGTCAATCTTCCAAGTAGTAGGTAGTGAGTTCAAAACCTACTAACAGCAAAAATTTGGATAATCTTCAATGTAATATATAGATGATATTATGGCAACAGCATTCTGTTGATCAGTTGGAATAAGATACCTGTAACATAGTTGCACTAGCATAACTGGCAGATCATAGGGCATCTGTGCAATGTTGGAGTTACATAAAGAAATACAAACTAGCATTAAATGATGCAAACTCAAAATAAGCTCTTATGGCTGTATGAACCTATGAACTAGAAAGCTAGAGCCTACTTGGGAAGATCTAAGTAGAGAGGTAGCACAGATTTTCAACAGTACTACTGTAAAGGCTAGACCTAGGAAATGGAAACCAATATGGAAGAAATCAGGTAGGCAAGAACCTTAGATGAGAGGTATTACCAATCAGGCTACCAGAAGTCTTGAACTGGAAGAAAAGAACCTTGAAGAACAGACCCTAGGGTACCAAGGACAGGTCATAATCCTATCAGGCTATCTGGATTAGGAGTCTGAGATCAGAAACAGAGATATACTATAAGTACTAGAGATATGCTATGAAGTTGGTGCTAAGGTCTAAGTGAACTCTGCAAGAACAAGCTCTGTTAATAAAGTACTAAAAGTAGATAGTTAGTTAGCAGAGAGGCACTTTTCAGCCTTACAGTCAGATAACATACTCTGAAATATGTAATGGCTTAACAGATGTACAGAAAAAAAGGTCAAGATTAGGTTAGACAGCATCTAATATAGGTGTACAAGAACTTGTATATTATTTGTTAGTGTAGTATAGGAATCAGAGTATTTAAAATAGGTAATCTTTTAGTAGATTGCAGGTATGGCAGCTAGTGTAGAACCTATTGTGTAGGCCAAAAATTGTATGAGTGGCTAGTTGTATACTCACCTTGTACAAGTTATATAACTATAATTAAAAATACAATAAAGGCAGTAGCTACTAATAATTATGGCCTTAGCAAAAGCAAAAAAAAATATTGTCATAAGTAGCACTTAATAAAAAAGAGCACTACACACACTCCACAATGATTGTAAAAACATTAGAAATAGTTAAAAAAAATTATTACAATATAGTACAATATATTATCATTAATATAATAAAATTCTATCTATTAATAAAACAAATACTGTTAGTGTCTAAAGTTTTTAATTTTATAAGATTTTCTATTTTGTTAAGCTGATTTATATTAATTTTTTTTTTTTTTAAGTCTCTATTTTTAGGTATAATAGTTTTTGTAGAATTTGTTATATTGGAGATTTTTTTTTTTGCTTTGCTAAAACTGATATTAATAGCAACTATTATCTTTATTGTGTTTTTAATTATACATATATATAACTTGTACAAAGTAAGTATGCAACTAGCTATATATGCAACTTTTGGTCATCTATTTAAGTAGCTTACTCAAAAGTTCTATACTGGCTATTATACTTGCAATTTACTAGAAAATTACCTATTTAAATACTCTGATTTCTATACTATATTAAATAAATAATTATCTGGTTTCTGTATAACTAAGTGCTGTCTAACCAATTATTAAGTTTCTTTTTTTGTATATTTGTTAGATTGTTATATATTTTAAAGCATTTTATCTAACTGTAAAGCTTCAGAGTACCTTCTTGTTAACTATCTACCTATTATATAAAATATTAATAAAGCTAGCTCATATAGAGTTTACCTAAACTCTAGCATCTACTTTATAGCATATTCTTAGTACTTGTAGTATACTTTTGCTTTTTCTCAAACTTTCAATTTAAATAATCTAAAAATACTATAATTAGTTTTTAATATATTGAATCAGCCTAATATTTTTTTTTCTAGTTTGATTTTGGTAGCCTGATTTTTTTTTTTTTTTAACATGAATTGGTATGTTTTTATTAGGTTATACTAGAAATACATTATATTATTTACATATATAAAGCTTAGATTTTTTTAATGAATCTAGCTATTTTTAGCTTTCTTTGTTTATGCAACATGCTTAAAATTTAACATTTTTTTTTAATCTAATTTCTATTACTCTTCTAATTTTTTCTTCAGAATCAACAGTATTTTTCCATCTTGCTTAAGTATACCATAGGCAGATTTTATAAATAACTGTTAAGTGTAATTATATAACTGTTTTTTGTAACTGTGTATTTGAAATGTTAGACATAGTAAAAATTTCTTTCATCATAGTAGGAAAGGCCTTTTTTAATAAAACATTTAGAAGCTTGTAGCTATAGGTCCATATAATTTTACTAATTCTATAGTCTAAAGCAAAGTGTTCTATAGTTTGTTTCTTATTCTTACAGTTAGAACAGCTTTTATTTATATTTGAATTGATATATACCAACTGATAGCTAAGTATAAAGGCCCTGTTTTGTAATCTTCAAAATATATCTTTTTTCTTATTTTGAATTCCTTTAGTAAATAACCAGTTGAAGTAGTTTATTGAGTGTTCTTGTATTCCAATAGTAATTGAGAAACTGTAAACTTTATTGATTGTATTTATAAAAACTCTGTTGCTTTCTTGACTAAGAATTAATTTTCTAACTTATTTAATATTTTTAGCTCTGTTAATGACTATAACCAGTTGTTGTTTGTGATAACTTTGCTTTCTAGTCTCTTTTAAGCTATTATATAAGGCTTCTAAGCATCTGGCCAACTCTTTAGTTTTATTGTACTTTGATTTAGTGCTTTTAAAACTATTGTTTTTCTTTTATTTTGCAACTGTTGTGAGATTGCAATTTTTTTATACTTCATCCAAAGGTTATTGGATGTTAGCAATTTAATCCAGATAGAGGTAAGTCTAAAGTTTAAGATGTCTTTAAAGACTGAAGCTGTCAACTCTTCTTTTTTAAGATTTAGCTAAAATATTGAGTATTTAGATAATATTTTTGACTTGTTCTTAATTTATTCTGAAATAAGAACATTAATTTTGTCAAGCTGCTTTCTGCTTGGAGGAAGCAGATATACCAAGTATCAGATTTTAGAAATTAATGATGCTTTGGCAATTAGAATCTTTCTCTTAAAGGAGAGATTTCTCAGTTTAAGCTTTGTGATCTTGTGCTTAATACTATCTGTTAGTTCTTTCCATAATCATTTTTTGGAGTTGCCTTTTGAGTCAACTTTGTATCTCAGAATTCTGAATGAGTCATCATTGCTAGCTATTTTAAAATTTTGTTGATTGGGTAGTTTCTCACTATGTGCCATGTTTGTAAGAGGAATTATAATAGATTTGTCTTGGTTTATCTTGGCATTAGTTGTCTTTTCATACTTTTCAAGTAGTGTTAAGACTTTACTCCAGTCTGTAGATGATCCAATTCCAATAGTTAAGTTATCTGCATAAGCTACTGTCTTAAAAGGCTGATTTCTAAGCTTGATTTCTTGAATCTCTTCTTGAAGTTTAAGAATTAAAAGGTTAAAAGTAAGAACATATAGTAAAGGTAATAGTGGGTTCATAAAGCTATCATCAAAGTTCATTTTTTCTAGTACTTGTATAATAAACTTGTGACTTATTTTATTAAATGCCTTTTGTTAATCTAATAGTATAAGCCAGTATGAAAAAAATTGGTTTTCTTAGTTCTTCAGAGTAGTAATGATTTCTAAAGCTGTTTTTACTATCGATCATCCTTTTATAAATGCTTGTTGTAATAAACTAATAATTAAGCTACAAATTTTATTAATTCTATTAGCCAAGATTTTTATAAAAATTTTGACATTACTATTAGTTAGTAAAATAGGTCTCCAGTTATTAATATCATTTAAGTTTTTTGCTTTTTTAGAAATAAGTATGATTATGCTTTTGGATCATGATTTAGAGATAGTGCCTGTTTCCAAACAGTAGTTAAAAAGACCCATAAGTGCAGAAAGAACCTCTTCTTAAATATCTTTATAGAACTTATAACTAAGGCCATCTGAACCTGAAACCTTGTTATTAGTAAGAGAGGTTACTACACTTTTGACTTTATCTTCTATAATGTGCCTTTTAAGTAACATGTTTTGTGTTATTGTAATAGGAGTAAGATTTTAAGTGAAAAAATCAGCCTCATTTTGACTAATTTTCTTAGCTTTGTAAATATCTTGATAAGTATTTCTTATATATTAAACTGTTTTGTTAATATTGTCTAGTTTGAAGTTGTTTGGCAAAGAAATTTTATCTTTTGCTGATGCTGTATTTTCAATTTTATATTGTGTGAAAAAAAATTTTGTTGATTTTTCTTCTTCTTCTATTTATTTAGCATTGAATCTAAGTTGTCATTTCTTAGAAAGAGTATAAAGCTTGTCCTGTAGTTGTATGCTAAGATCTTCTTTTGCTTTAAGAAGATATTCTAAGCTTTCTTCTTTAGCCAATTTGTTGTTTAGTTTAGTTAGTTCTTTTTGAAGCTTTTGTATCTTCTTTTCTGATGCAGAAGGAGGCCTAAAGGCTCTAATTATCAATTGTATTCTGCATTTAGATAAATCACATTTTGAGAAGTCTGCAAAGCTCTTTATTTTTTTGACTATTTCTGTTTTTAATTGTTTATTATTCCAGCAATTTCTGTTGAATCTTTATCGTTTGGTTCTAAGTAACTCAGATATGAAGTTTAGTTCATATTTTATTATTAAGTAATCAGAGTTGCCAAACTGTGTAGTAGTGTATTTACAGGATTGACTGTAATTGGTATCAATAAAGATGTAGTCAAGTCTTGTAGCTATACTGTAATTTTCTTTTATGTTCTGGTGATAAGTAAGAAGTGGTTCCTGATTGTTTAATAGTAATGCTGTATTAATCAGTAATTTCTTTTAGTAATTTTCTCAAAAAATCATTAGCAATTAGTGCATAGCTAATATGATCTTTTTGTGAATTTGGATTTGTGTTAAAGTCACCTTCTACTATATTGATGTGTTCTTTATTAAGTTGCAGGTTCTAATTATTAAAAAGGCATATTCTGTTCTTTGTGTTTAGAGAAGCATATATGTTGTTTAATTAAAAAGAGTATTGTTTGTGTATGAGGTTTTCTGATATTACTTATTTATGATAAGATTCTCTAATATTTTTCAGTTTTATATTATGATTTTCTGTAAGTATTGCTGCTTTAAAAGTCCAGTAAGAGTCAAACTCCTATATTTGTTTTAAAAAGTTTCTTGTATAGATATTTTTTAGATTAGTTTCCTGGAGCATAATTATTCCAAGTGGTATAATTTTAACAGTATAAGTATTTTGTATGCTTTTCCTTTGATGTTCAGTTTTTTGATGTTTAGTAATATGATTTTGATTTTTTTTAACCTTTAAAAAATAATTTAAAAAAATAGAGGTTAAGGTTATGCCTATTGCAGTTCTCTGGCTTTTGTATAGGAAGCTAATGTTCTTAAGACTATAGTTCTTCCCACTTTTGGGGTTGTGATTCTTCTTTTATTTCTATGTTTTTTTCTAGAAATCACTATAAAATCTTGTTCATTCTTTTTATCTATAGAATCAGTATTGTTTGCTCATATATTGTTGTACAGACTTGTAAGTGAGTCCACTGGTATGTTTTTATGTTCTATATTCAGCTTGTTCTTAGTTAATTCTGTTTGACATTCTAATTGACTTTCTTGTTCATTGTTGCTTGTTAACATCTTTGTGTCTGATGTTATTTGATTTTGCATTAAGATGTTTTCATCTTTTGTATTCATTGTTTCAAGTTTTTCTATAGAGTTGTTCATAGTATTCTTGTTTTTTAGTTTTTTGTTTACATAAAGGTTTTCTAAACTAAATTTAAAAGGTTCTTTTATATGTTGTTGAAGCTAAATTTTTTCTTATTTCTTTTGTTTTTTTTATAGTTTATGTAAGTTTCTAGCCTCAACTGAGAGTTTATAGTCTGGGTAGTCTTTTTTTATATAATCTGTTTTATTACAAAAGAAGCACATCTTTGAGGCCTCTCTTTAGTTAGTAGTAACTCTGTGGTCCCAAACATGTATAAATCTAGGAATTTGACTTGTCAAATCTGGGTCATCTGTCATTTCAAAGATTACAACCTACTGGTCTGACATTACAGAGGTTCCTTTGTGGATTAGTGATTTAATCAATGAGATTATGCCAATATCTTGGAATGCTTCTCTAATCTGCTTTAAAATAAATTTCTTTTTTTCTATTGGTGTATTTTGAATTCTGACTAATAAGAAGTTATATCTAATGTTTATAAAAATATATCCTTGTAAGGTTTGTTTCAAGATAGTAACATCTTCAGTTGCATATTGCTGTTATTTGTTTTCATCTGAAAATACAACATCTAAATAGGTTCTTTTGTTTTTGTTAATTACTAGCCAGACTGCAACAAGGTCTTCTCCTATTTCTTGTTTCAAAGCTTTTATGATTCTTGTAGTAGAGATATTTTCTAAACTAAATAATTCAAAGATTAGCATACTCTTATTTTTGGTAATAATTCTTTTTTATAAAGAATAAGTAGAATATATGGCTTTTCTTCTTTCCAATTTTGAGAAAAGATCAGACTACTGTTTTGGTTTAGTTTGTTTATTTTAAGCTTCTGATTAGTTGTTTATATAATTGGATATAGACTTCTCACATGTTGTTTGTTTTGTTTGTTTATCTGAAATTTGATCTTTATTGCTTAAAGAAGCAACTAAAAACAAGTCTTCTTTTTTAAGTTCTGTTGTTTTACTCTTCTGGTCTTTAGAACTTTCTATAGCATATTTTCTGTTTTCTGTTTTTTCTTAGTAATAAAACTATTGAATCTGTTGTTTTTTTCTTGTTTTATTTTTTTGTTTACATCTTCAGAGCCAAGACTAAACTTTTCTTTAAGGCTTGTGATTTTGGTTTTTTTATTTTTGTAACTTGTTGATACTAAACTAGACATAGTTAAACAAGCTTGTTTTCTTTTTTTAGATACAAGGGTTTTAGCCCTTGTGTTGTTTTTAGTAAATTTTTTTAATAAAGATTTAATAGTTTTTTGCTTATTTTGTTTTCTACTACCAAATGTAGATAAAGAGAGAGAGAGTTTTTAGACAGCCTAATTGATAATACCTCTTATTTAAATGTTTTTGTCTGTTTGGCTCTTCTATATTGATATTATCTAAACTAGAAGCATAGTAGAACTTAAATTAAATATCAAAGTAATAGTAATATATTATGAAATAAGTATTACAGTTGAAATGAACTTTACAAAAGCATAGTAGTTTAATAATATGTTCTGACTGCAAGTATTAGTTTTAATTATAGTATAACTAAGTTAACTATAAAAATAAAATACAAAAAATTTTAAAAGATTTAATACAAGGTTAAAACTTAATAACTATAGTATATTTTTACTAATATCAATTAGAGTTATTGATAAATATAAATAGGCAAGTAAATATAAGAACTAAAATATTTAAATAAAAAACTTACAAGGAGATTTTAGATATAACAACTAGTGCAGAACCTTTGAATAAACTATTTAAATTAGACAATAACTAAAGTTATACAAATAAATAGTTATCTACTCTTTTTATAGTTGCTTTTTGCAGTTATAATATAACTATTAGCTGAATATACTATCAAAAAATTCTGGATTACAAGTACTTATCTTAATATTTTTTAAAAAAAAGCATTATAAAAAAAATAATAATAATTTTTTTTATATTATTATATAATTCTGAATTATGTTATTATATTACTTTTATTTTTTAATCTGTAAAGCAGATCAAAATTAATAATATCTTTGCAAGTTCTTAATTAAATTCAAATAAAAAAATTTTTATTAAATTTGGTTAAAAACTTATAAAAATATTATTAATAAAAAAGTTTTTTTTATTTTTAAAACATATGCTAAAGTTCAAATTTTATAAATAACAAAATTTAAAAATTATATTTGTATTATAATAACTGTTTCTATTGATTAGTTGAATTGGTATATCTGTAACCTTTAGTTGCACTATTTCAAATAAGAGCTCAGAACATCTATATAAAATATAATGCTAATGTATATAGAGAAATATTAATAATCAATATTGCATAAAACTTTAATGCAAACCTATAATAAAAAAGCTAAAAAGTTAAAAGTTTACTTAGAAATTCCAAATAAGATAGTAGCATAAACTTTTAATAATACTATTAAACCAATAGAAGTTTATAAAATATCTTCAAATAAATAAGTAAATAAACTAAATAACAAGTTATATAAAGAAGTATATAACCAACTAGGCTGTTAAAATTGATAGAAAAAAAAATACTAAGATATACTATACTGAACTATCTGAATTAAAGGTTTAAAGAGTTCTGTTAATCCTAAGTAGTAATTAGTAAAGGATGATAAAAAAGATATCAGAAAAATAGATATAGATAAAGTTTATAAGAATGTAATAATTTAATAGTTAGTTCTGACAGCAAGTGCTAGTTTAGACTAAAATAATACTGAATTAGCTATAAGTATAGTATACAGAAGGCTTTGATAGGTTTAATACTAAGTTAAATATAATTTAGTAATTATAATATATTTTCACTTAAAAAAAAATGAACACTCTTTTTAATAATTATTTGTATAAAAAGAAATAAAAGTTTCTGCAAAATTGGCATTAGAAAACATCTTAAGTAGTATTAACAAAAAAAAGCAGCAACATAGAAAGCAATATAAAAGTATAAAAAAAAGTGTATTGCAAAACTAATAGTATAGCTATAAGGAAAAAAAATTTAAAATTTTTTTAAAAAACAGCAATAGTTGGAAATTGATATTAGATCTTGTACATAGATCTGTTTACATTACACAAAAAATATATAATAGCAAAACAACAACAAACATATACAGACTACCAAAATAAATTCAATAAACAAGTTTTGCAACAAATAAAAAATTTTGTATATAACTGCACTAGTTCAATAACCTTTTATAACTATACAATAAAAATTTTTTTCTTTTTTTGTAATATTTGTTTTTGTTATTTTTACTATTATAATTTTTCTTTTTTTGCCTATTTTAGAAAGTTTTTTAATTTTCATTTTTAATTTTAAGTTTGTTAATATTATGACATGCTATTTTTATTTTTTTCTTTACTTGTTTTCATTTTTCTTTTAGACATTTATGTTTTGTTTCTATATTTTTTACCTTTTCATTCTTTTTTCTTTATTATAATCAGAAGATGTTTTTATATAACTTTCTTTAAAAATGCTTTTTTTATTATACAAAATTTACTAATCTTCTAGTTTATACTATTATAGAACGAATTATTATTATTTTATTATTATTAGTTATTATTATTATTTTATTATTATTTAGTATTAGTTATTTTATTATTGTATTATTATTATTATTAGTAATTACTAAAACTTTCTGATTGATTAATAATCACTTAGTTGCTTAGTTACTTAGTCACCTAGTCACTTAGTTGCTTAGTAATTAGTCACTTGTAATCATTAGTCATTAGTTGCTAAAATCTTCTAGTCACTTAGTAATCAATTAGTCACTTAGTCACTTAGTAACTTAGTTGCTTAATTGCTTAGTCACTTGGCCATTTAGCTACTTAGCTTACAGATATACTATACAGGTTCTATACTAGATGCCATACCTGCAAGTTAACTATAGGTCTTGCCTATTTAAACCCTTTGCATATATAATCTAACTTGTGATCATAGAGACATCTTCTGAGCTACACCTATTCAAAGTATCTGATGCTTACGAGATCCTTAAAACTAGTTTATCCTTGACAGAAAACTTACTAAATCTTCTATATCTTACACATAGCTGATCTAGTTTTATGCAATATGCTATAGTTACCTAATACTTGCAGTCATAGAGATTACCTGTTTAATCACTATGTTATACTATTTCTACTTTTGTAAAGTTCACTAGAACCCCAGTACCTATTATCGTGATGTCCTCTCTATTATCCTTTACTAACTGCTACTTAGAACTAACAGAACTCTCCTGACTTTCAATCCAGATAGCCTGGTATAATATATGTATGTATTCTTTTTCTCTAGTAATTCTGTTAGTCTAGTTAGTCATGTGCTTCTTTATACATCTTGACATCTGGTTTATCCACCTATCTCTTTGGAGGTGTTTTATAAGCTTCCATCAGTCTGATCATATTGTCAAAAGTTCATGCTACCTTTTTACTCAGGAATTTCCAAGTAAGCTTCTGACTCTTCAGTTTCTTAGTTTACTGTACCTAGTGGTCTTATTATGGGTTTGTACTGAAGTTTTATATGATACCAGTTATTAACATTCCTCTATGTATGTGTAATATTATACTTGGCATAGATGACCCAAGCTCCTATTCAAGATAATGTAACTTAAGATTACAAATACACAAATCCAACTGATCGTTAAGAAACAGTTTGCCGTAATATAGATTAATTTCCAAATTTTATTATAGATAGGATTTGAACCTTAGACCTGCCATTTGGAGGATAACAACCTAACCACTACACTAGAATCACCATCTTTATTCTTTTGATTACTTATACGAATTTGTTGTTATTTATTAATATAACCCATAAAACATCTTTATATATTTTTTCTATTTGTATTATTGCTAAGACCTTATACTTTGATCTTTTAATTTTTACTATATAAGTTTTTCTAAATCTTTTGAAAATATATTCTAATTCTCTTTTGTTTATATTTGTTGATAAGTTCCAAATTATTAGATAATTTACATTCTCTGATTTCTTGTTTATTTTGTATTGGTTTTCATTTGTTTTGATTCATTTTCTTTTTATTTAAGTTTTTTTTTTTTGATTCTTAATTTAATGCTTCTTTTCTTTTAATATTTCTTATTATATTGTATTTGATTCTTCACATTGTTTTTTTTTGTTCTAGTATTATTTTATACTAGTTATTCACTTTTTTGCTAATTTTTTGTATTGCTTTACCTTTGTCATATTTGCAATAAAAGTCTACTTCTATTTATAAGTTTTCTTTTTTAAAATCTTTAACATATATATTGTTTCTTAATAACTATTTAATAAATTTCATTTGTTCATTTTTTGTTTTTTCAAGTATATTATATACTAGTACAGTCAACTCTGACTATAATTACACTTTTGGAACCATAAAAATATATGATTATAACAAGGGTGTGATAATAAAAAAACTTAAAAAAATAATAATAATAATATAGTAATAATAATTTTAAAACAATATTACTAAAAAATTATTTATTATTATAAAATTATAACTTTAAAGAAAATTTTCTAAAGTTTTTTGCTTTATATTTGCTAAATATTTTTTTCTAACAATATTATTATATTTTTTAAAAATATTCAAATCTTCAATTTTAAAATCTACATTTGTTTGTTATTTAAAATAATCAATAAAAGTAGTTAAAGCATTTAATCCTTTTTTATGACTTATTAAATCTAGCTCTTCATCACTTAAACTATCCTCAAATACTACAGACCATATTGCAAGATCAATAATTTGTTTATCATTTAACATTTCTTCTGTTAGTACAATTTCATTATCATTAATATAAGCAGCAAGTTTACTAATACTATTAGCAGTTTCTAATTCTAAAATTTGTCACAAATCTTCTAAATTATTGTTTTCTAAATTTTGTTGTTCTTTGATTGCTGTTTCGATAGTTGATAAGTTAGAATCAAATAAAATATCTGTTTTTTTCCAACTATTATGAATAGTTTGTTGTGTAATAGTATTTCACACATCTCCAATAAATTTAATTGCTTCTAAAACATTTAATTTGCTATAAGAAATTATAAAAATAATTATTGTAATATAATATTTAAGTATTATAATAATTATTTATTGCAGTTTGCAAAATTATGCAAAATTTGCAGATCAAAAAAAAAGAAATTGATGATTTCTGATTTCTGATTTTTGATTTTTTTAGACTTTTAGACTTTAATATTAGACTTTAATAATAAAGTCAAATCCAAAAATCTAATCTAAAAGTCTAAAAAAATAGTAAAGAAATCAGAAATTATTGATTTCTTTTTTATTTTTTGATCACCAAAATTTGCAAATTGCAATAATTTAATTAATTAAACTTACTTATTTTTTTCATTTAGTCAAATCTTCTAATTAACTCTCATGCATATAATTGTTTATATTTATGCTATATAATTACTAATATTGAATTAGATTATAAAAAGACAATATAAAAAATAATTAATTATTTGTTATACTGTACTTTAAAATTATTAATAATGCTGGCATCTATAGGTTAAAGGTGCACAGTTGTATAAAATGGCAAGTAGTAGATGGTAATGTTGGTTAAGTTTAAGGCAATATTTTTTTTTTTTTTTTTATAATTGCTATAGATAAAAAAATAATTTATAATTAAATATGCACTAATTTATACACTAATTTATACAGTAATTTATAATAAAAATAAATTATAAATTTTATTAAAATACAGTAATTAACATTTAAATATTCTCTTAGACTTAATTTGATATATCCTATATCTATAAATGAGTGTTGCAAAAGAAAAGCCAAAGTGAATATTTAAGTTATCATTGCAGTAAACCTATATTATTATATTAGTGATAACTAAATATTCACCTTTTGGTTTTCCTTCTAGCATACAACATATAATACTGTTGCACTTATTAATTACTTACTGTTATTATTATTATTAGAAAAACTATGTTTATATCCATTGCTAGAAAATAAAAAATAACATCAATTTAGTAAATATTATTGTACTTTTCTCAGATTAAATTAAAATGAACAAAAATACTAATTACCTATTGCTAGCATTATTATTAGAAGACATATCATAGTTACTCCAGAACTAGCATTTAGAAAATGAAATTAGATACATAAATGCCTTATGTACTTTCTTTAGACTAAAATAATCTTGAAAGTATTAATTATCTAATATTTTCAAAAAAAGTTTCACAGCTATAATCATAGCTATGACCATGCTATGATCATAGCTATGACTACAGCTATAATCACAGCTATAATTACAGCTATAATCAGAGTTATTATCACTGCTAGATAAAAACATAGTTTAGTAAATGCTTATTACTATATAATTTTTTTTTTGACTAAATTTAATTAAAATACTGTAATCTAGGAAGTATAGAAAATATTAATTCATCTATCACTACTATAATTTGCAAAAGACATACTATGGTTATAATCAGAACTAGAAAATAAAAAAGTTTAGTAAATGCCTTTTACAGTATAATTTTTTTAACTAAATTTAAATAATGTAATTTAAAAAGTATTAATTACCTATTGCTACTATTATTTTTGAGAGATGTACTAAGCCTATGATTATAGTTATGACTAGGGCTAATAAATAAGAAACAAAGTTAGGTTAGTAAATGCCTTTACAACTTCCTTTTTGATTAAATTAAAATAGATAATTAGAAAGTATTAATTACCTATTGCTATCCTTATTTTTGGAAGACATACCATAACTATGATTAGGACTAGAAAATAAGAAAGTTAATTAAGCCTTTTATAGTATATATTTTTTTTTTAACTAATTTAATTTACCTATTGTTATTACTATTTTTGAGAGACATATTAAGGTTAAGACCATAATTACAAGGACTAATAAATAAGAAACAAAGTTAGGTTAGTAAATGCCTTTACAATTTCCTTTCAGACTAAATTTACAGAAATAGATAAATAATTTGAAAAGTACTAATTACCTATTACTATGATTAGAAGACATACTATAGCTAAAAATAAGAAATAAAATCAGATCAAATTAATTGTCTTTATATTTTTTTCTCTTAGACTAAATGAGTACCTAGAGTGAAAACCTAAAAACAAATCTTTAAGTTTATTACTATAGCAGACTTAATATTATTATATTATTCTACTATGCTAAGTTTGCTATAGTAATAAACTTAAAATTTTGTTTCCAAGTTTTCATTCTGCAGCACTCAAATTAGTGTGAAAGATCCAAATAACCTATTGTCAAAAGAAGAGCCATTATTACAAATATAACTAAAAAAATAATTAAAAAATAAGGTCAACAGCTTTATTACACTGTATTTTATTTTAATTAAATAAATGATTTGGAAAATACTACAGTAATTACCTATTATTATTACTAGAAGAAATGTTATAATTATAACTTGAAGAAAGAAAACAGTAATAGGTATAAGGAAATAAGAGATAAAGTTTAGATTAGTCTTTTTGTATTACTCTGAATATAGTAGAATGATCTAAAAGATATAAATTAAGATATGCAGCCTATCATAATAATAATCATAAGAAATACTATACTTATAACTAGTATTGCTAATATTCATGTTATATGTTTCACTATTACTTATATCTATACTATCTATTTTACTATCACTATATTTACATTTATTAGAATCACTAGGTTTACTATGCTCACTAGATTTAGGACTACAATAATGAATGTGTATATGACCATGTCTATAACTATAACCATATTTATGACTATGACCATAACTATGTCCATGACTATGTCTATGATTAGAATCTTTATTGTCTATTACAATATTCTTTTTGTAAGTTCATAGTTATAATTAAAAAGTTTTCATTAAAATTTTTTTTTTAATAAATAATTTTTTTTTTTAAAAAAAAATAATAGATTAAATATTCTTATTTAATTTTCAATTATATCAAAATTATTTATTTTATTTTATTTTTTTTTGGTGTTAAAATGATCTCTTTGGTTTTTTGACTTTTATTAATCACTTATTGGTATTGTAGTTCAATAAATCACTACAAGAGAGCATACAATTGGCTACATATATAACTTTTCTATATTATCTATTTAAGAAGTCTGCCTGAAGATTCTCTACCAATTGTTATACCTAACACTTCTGCTTGGGTGTTCTACTTTAAATCTTTTGAACCTGTAACCTGTCTTAACTTACTGAATCATATACAGATGCTCAGATTATTGTTTTAATCTTAGGTCTAATTTATTCTTGAGATAAACTATTTAGAACTTTCTGTACCTATTTTTATAACTGACTTAGATATTGCTATGACAGAACCAATACTTGCAGTTAGAACTTAATCATTAAACTGTTATGCCTTTATAGAGTTTATTTAGTCTCTAGCATCTACTTCATAGTATAACTATAGCATTTTAGTATATCTCTAAATTTCATTAAACTTCCAATCCAAATAGTCTGTATAAGACTATAACCAATCTATCAATATATTGAATTAGCCTAATATTTTTTTTTTTGATTTATTCTGGCAGTCTGGTTGATGTTATTTCTGAAGTTCCCAATCTGAAAGTTCTTGCTTGTCTGATTACTAAGATCTGGGTATCTGTTTCTTCAGACTAGCCTTTACAGTAGTGCTATCAAAGATCTAACTACCTCTCTATTCAAGTCTTTTCAAATAAACTTCTTGTTATCTAATTTTAATAAATTTATATAACTACAAGAACTTATCTAGTATTTGCACTATCTGATTTGTTAGTTTGCATTTTTCTGTATAATTCTAACATTGCACAAATGCTCTATAACCTGCTAGTTATGCTGATATGACTGCTATTACAGATATCCTAATCCAATTATTAGTAACAGTTGCTGTAATATAAATATTACATAAGTGATTATTCAAATTTTTGCCATTAATGGAAATTGAACATCCAACATACCACTTGGAAGGTTGACAACCTGACCACTTCACTAGGTCACCACATTCTGAATTATTTATTTTATATATTCTTTAAAATTATACATCATTTATAAATTTATTAAAAATTAGAACTTTCACAAAAGATTAATGTTCTTATTAATTTTATAAATTTCTCATCTACTATATATATATCATGCTTAAAGTTGATACTTTGTTGTAATTTCAAATACATGAAGTTGTACTTGACTAAAATTAGCATATTAAATTAGACTGTTTTGTACATATTAGCTATCAATTTTAAATGAATATAACTTTAGGCATATAACTATACTTGCTGAACAAACTTTTGGAATTTGGAATTGATTTGTAAACAAGCTTGAACAAATAAGATTGTCCGGTCCAAATTCATTTTATGTTCCAAATTCTACTCTATGTTCCAAATTCAATTCAGGTTCCAAACCCAAATCTTATAATCATTATTCTGATAATAATATATTAAAGCTTATACGTACTGTATATATATCTCTTTCACATAAGACATTTTATTTCATTTGCAATACAAAATAAATATTATAATGTTCTAAAATGAAGTTTTAGATAACTTGCACGATATTATATAATATAAATTTGCATGCAACTTCAATATGTTAAATGGGATCTTTGCTAGGAAAATCACCCTTTGAGCCATTGTTACACAATATTTTTAATTAGGAAAATTATAATAAATCTATTTTTAGAAAAAAAAAATTCAAATATATACTAGGTTTGAATGAGATCTGGAATGGGGTTTGGGATTTGGTTAGAGTTTAGCCCAAAATAGAGTTTGTCCGGTTTGGGTTTGTGGAATCTTAAAGATTTTGTGGTTTGGCGGCATGTAAAGACAAGAAATATGTTTTTTTTTTTAACTTTTCAATCGTTGTAAAATTATTATATAAATAAATTTTGGATATAATAAACTGTTAACTTATTCGAAATTGTTTAAATAAAGAATGTAAAGGCAATGTAAAAAATAGAATGTGGAAAATTATTAATATTCAACACTGGTACACAATTTAAAAACATCATTTTTATAATGCCAGCCGATAATAATACCTTTAATTTTTTAAAATATACGTAAATTGTATTTCAATTGGTAATAATGGCATAACGAAAAGTTCAATTGCCAGACTATAGTAAATTTAATGATTTGAAAACGACAAATTAAAGTTCTAATATTAAAACTGGCCATTCAAGATAACCTTAACCACAAATTCGGAACTTGTTAAGATATTAATAGTAACAGGGATCACATATCAATTTGATCTTAAGGAGATAAACTAGATAAACTGTTACTCAAAATTTTTGTTATTGACGTTAAGTGAAAACGAAATGCTCAAGTATTGTAACTCTGAACTGTGGCGATAAAGCTACAAAAAAAAAAAATCCTCATATTAGAGAATAATTTGATAATGCTATATAGTAATCAAGTATAGCACATATGAAACACTAACTGGTATTAACTTATAAAACTAGAAAAAAGCTAGCTAGTCCTTATGATCTGAAACTTTTGAATGGCGATTTAATCTCAGTGACTTGTGTATGTTACATTAACTTAATGCTGGCCAAAATTAATCTTAAAGCTAATTCACGTGAGTTCAATAAATGTTTCTCTTTATTTAACATGCATTTTAATTATATACTATACAATATATATCATTAATTAACTAATTAATTATACATCAATCATATTTACCTTATCCACTACTTAACCCCATCACATTTTAACAGTGAACTATCTTATATACCATTAAATTAATACGCAAGATATAAGTTAAACGGTACATATGATAAAAACCTACAATGATTGTTTTTCTTTTTCTCGACTTAAATTATCGCGTCATATGTGCTACTTCTAATTTTTCGAAATATTTTCGTGCAACGATAATATTCGTTTGGGTTACAGCTGATTCTAAACAATTAATACATCAGAAAATTGGCAATATACTGAGATAAATAAAATAAATAACTAACGTACCAACAGTCGGATCAGACATGATAACCATAACATAAGTGTTTTGAGTTAAAATATCAAAAAAAGCCGCAAAATTCGCCTGTCGAATTTCCATACTCTTAAATTGTGATTGTGCTTTACTATGAAATAACAAGTTCAAAGATTTTAAAATTACAAGTGCACAATTGACTAAACTTTCATAATAAAAATAAATATACTTACCTGCAACTCAATTTAAATTGCTTCATATAATTACTAATTTTCTCAAACCTATGCGCATCCGGATGTTCAATCCGTGTAGAACGTGAAATAACTAAAAATGTAGTTCGCTCAAACAACACAACTTCATCAGCTTCACATATTGCAGCAAAATTTTGAAGGTGTGACTCGAGCAATCTCACATTTGGAATTAAAGAATGGACTATTGAAGACCAGGCCTACAACCATATTATTCGTATCAATAAGAATAAATGAATAAACAAATAAACAAATAAATAAATTTACTAAATAAATAAATTTAATTGAAATTTACTTTATAAAGAGTCTCATCCCATATAGATGTAGCGAAAGCCGTGATCTTTAGAGGCTCAGATCGTGTTTTTAATTCATTAAGCCTTTCGGTAAATATCTGAATGAAATATAAATATATATATATATATATATATATATTAAGGCATGTAATTTGGTATTATTAAAAAAAGAATGCAACGTAGATTTATTTTTTTAATTACTCGATTTCTTAATTCTTCTTGTACTAAATCCATCTTGTGTATCAAGCAAAAAATCTTTGCATCTTTTGAATTTGCTAATATCGCCTCGAGACAATCTTGGTAATAATGCATATCTCGTTCGATCTCTCTAGATTCTACGTCAAAAACGTAGATAAGTACTTCGACATTACGAAAAATATGCTCACGTTGAGTAGCAAAGTAATTTTCCATAAATGTTTCTTGACTAACAAATTAAAAGGAATTAGAATTTTATAAAAAAATTTTGAGTCAAAAATAAATATATCAATTAGTACGAACTTACCCGCCACAATCCCATAAATTTAGAACCAAGTTACCAAGGAACCGAACACGAGAATTTTCAACGTCAACTATTAGAATTTGTTTGTTAGACGACAAACATTATAGAACTCAAGAGCAAAATAAGATTCGAATCTTAACTTGTTGCACCAAGGCGGCGTGTATCTCTCGCGACATAATTATGAAATATAATGCTTCGCATAGAGGTCTTTCCTGACCCTTGCTTTCCCATTAAAAGAACCTATGAAATCGGAAATCGAAAAACATAATGTTAAAGAGCAAACTACTACATCTTTAAACTCACAGAACAATATAAGGCAAAAAGTTGAGCAATGAACTTTATTTTAAACCTTTTTATTCATTTTTTTTTATATTAAGAATTGTTATCAAAAGATAAAATACTTGAATTTCTATTTAATTTATATGATTGGTGGGATATGGATAACAATAATGGCAACGGTAACAATGGTAACACCCAACCATGAATGGTTCAAAAGTGCATATTATCATTATTATTGTATCTGTATCTGTCAAAGAAAAATTTCAGAGAAAAAGGAAAACCAGCTAACGAATACAACTAACTCTTTTTTTCAAGATGTTGGTGTAATAGAGAGAAACAAAGCTCTCAACAGTCAACTTTTAACGGCAAGTAACGGTATATAAATTAACGTCAGAATAAAAAAAAACCCCCAAGCTTTATACGGTCTCTTATTTTATACGTACTTAATAATGTCTACTTCATTACTCCACACCGATTCACCTTCTACTTCCACTAGTTCTTTCACAAAATACAATAAACTAACGGGCATTAATCCTGTTCGCTTTTCATGGATACGACAACTTGATTGTTTTAGTCCCCTCTTTTACTTTTCTGCAAGTGGTCATTTCAAACGTACCACAAACGCGTGGTATAGAACCCACGGATATCACCCGCCCTTTGATATCTTGTTTGTATTAATGTGGGTTATTTTTCTTATTTTGGTGATGGGATACTTTGGTTTTTCGCTTAGATTTATAGAAGATGAAAAGTATTATGCAAAAGAATTCTTTATTAAGGACAGAGAAATACATAAAGTTCATCGACAAAAGTCAACTTGGAGTTTTCTAGGATTATTGTTTTCTTTTGTTATAATTTTTACAAGTGTAAAGATTTCGTTGACTGATACATCTGATAAAAGAGTTATGAGAGAGAATAAAGAAAGAGACATGACATATGCTAGAATGAAGGGAATACCAGTTGTTGTGGATGGTTGGTGTTGTATCTGTAGATCCAACGTGTAAATTTCAATTTTTTTTTATCTATTTTTTATTGTGCATATTTATTATTATAATTATTATTTCTTTATTTCTGACAATAATTTTGCTGGTGCTTTAGAGGATCAGGTACAAGGCATTGTAAATTTTGTAATAAGGTATATGATTATTAATTTTAATGTTTTACGTCTTGTCATATAATGTTTTAACATACTATTTATAGTGCGTACAAGGTTATGACCATCATTGTCGATGGTTGAACTGTTGTATCGCGGAATCTAATTATCGGTAACTGTTAATTCAAATTCTAAGATATAATACGTAATAATCAAAATTTAACTGATTAATTAATCAAATGTTATAATTAATTCATTTATAGAGCGTTCATAGTATTTGTAATTTCAATATTAATCGCGTCCACTATGAGTCTTTGGCTCGCGGTTAATGCAATTGAAATGTATTTTAATTCAGAAAACAAAGATAAATATGAATTAAATTGTACGTATTAGAACATTCTTTCTTACGCTTTGTTCATATATTTCTTATGTAATTAATTTGAATCTTTTTATTTAGTGTACAAAATACTACCATCCTCAACATTAAACACGATCATCCTTGGATTGTTTATAAATGTTTTGTTGATACTTTTAAGTTTAGTAGTTGTGGCATTTGTCGGTCATCTGTTGTTCTTCCACATCAGGCTATGTAAGCATCATAAATATTTTAGGTTTTTATACATTATAATACTTTTCTAACAACTACTTTTAGATTTAATGGACATGACAACCGTAGAATATTTAAGTCATCAACAACATAGGAGATATTACAGTGATAATTATGAGGATGAAGATGATGAAAATCCATGGAGAAGGCCATATTATCATAATCCATGGAAAAGGTGGATAATGGGTATAATTAGGAAAGTCTGCAAAGTAAGTCTCAGTTTTCAGCTTCATGAGATAATATGCAATATATCAATCAGTGTATTAGCACTAATTTGACATCGTGTATTATTTAGTTGTTGCGATGTTGTACAAGGAAAAGTAAAAATTATAAGCCTAAAGATAGATTAGAATATGTATATAATGTGTAAATGAACATTGCTGATTATGACATTAAATATTAGTTTTGAATGGTTTGAACAGTTTAATTTCTTGCAGGTCCAAGAATAAAAATTCTTTAGTTGTATTTTATGAATTTATAATATATTTTATCGTTCTTTATATTTGTACTTTGGCTTTCTAAATAACATTCAACAAAGGTTAATTACAGTCTTGGATTTCAAACAATCATACAACTTAGGTTTCTAAAACTTTAATTTTGTAGTCATTAGTTAATATAATACATTACATTGATATATATATATATATATATGTGGGTAATTGTATCATAATAGTGCCCAGAAAAACACTGGAAAAAAAATTTTGATTAAAGTAAAAATTTCGATTTATTTCGACATTGAGCTATTTGAACAAAATTTTTGATTCATTTTAAAAACCATTATACCCGGTTTTTGGAACCGATTCCAAACCTAATTACAATGCCCAATTAAATTGCATAATGAATTTCCAATCAGATCATTTGCTTCGGACCCTGTAAACTCTTAAAGCTCTTAATGTGAATGTTGCAGAGTGAAAATCTGTAACAGCACTTAATTACTTACAGGTTTTTGCACTGCATATTTTATTTATAATCGATTTTAAGATCTTGAAATTACGTGCAAAATTTATTGGCACTCGCAGTAAAAGCTGTTAGATTAATTTGGATAACTATGTAATTACATATGCAAACAACTATGTTCGTAATAGTTAGATTTTGTGTACGTACTTATCAAATATGTAGTTAATTCTGTAAGCTTAGATCACGGGACCGACACTTTTTCGTGACTCTAGGACTTATTCAATTCGTTAATAACGATGACTTTACTATATGATATGGATATACACCAGCTTGTCCAAATACTTTAACCTAACTAAATATGCAACTTTAAACTGTAACTTCTTTAGTATCGCATTAACGATAAGTAATTGAAATTATCAATTTATTTAATGGTTCACACAAAAAAAAATTCTTTTAAAAGCAAAAGATAGTTATAACGTTTTCACTCTTTAAATCGATTTTATATTAACATAAATTTATGTAAATATTTACTACTACAAACATTCGTTACAGTTCTGAAAGTCAGATAACTTTTTGCAACCTATTGCTTGTATTAAGCTTGCGAATCCACCTTGGCAATATAAGAAATCAAATCAACAACACGGGTAGAGTAACCATCTAATTTCAGAAATGAAGAGTAAATACAAATATATATGTATAGATATATAAATCATATAAACATATACATAAAATATATAACAAAAGATAATAAACTGGAATTACTTACATTCATTATCATACCATCCGATTAATTTTACAAATGTGGGATTTAATTGAATTCCTAAATTTAAAAAGATAATATTATTAGTTCTATTTAATACTAAAAGATTATTCTCTTAAAATGTAACCTAAACTAACCAGCTTTAGCATCAAAAATACAGGAGTGTGTATCACCAATAAAATCAGTTGAAACAACCTAATGAATAATAAAAAGGCAAGAGTGAATAACAAGATTAAATTATTAGAAGAATTTGATTAAAATTTAAACTAATAGTTACATCATCCTCAGTGTAATCAAGAATTCCTTTTAGCTCGTTTTCAGAAGCACGCTTCATAGCAGCCTTTATCGTCTCATAATTAGTTTCCTTAGCCAAACGCACCGTTAAGTCAACAACGGATACATCCGATGTAGGGATGCGGAATGACATACCAGTAAGTTTTTTATCCAAGACTGGAATAACCTAATAAAATAATTATCATAAATGTTTAAAAATATGAGCAAAACATGAATGCAGCATTAATATATATGAGGCATATAAATACAAACTTTGCCGACAGCTTTTGCAGCACCTGTCGAGCTGGGAATAATGTTTTGTGCTAATAATAAATAATGGTAATGAAAATAAATATATATAGCACAAACTTTTATACAAGATATTGCAAAATCAAATAAAAAGATGACGAACATGCGCCTCTTCCTCCTCGCCAATCCTATTAATGAAGCGTTAACATGTATGTTAATTACGAGTTAAATAATAAAAATAAGAATAGTAAATAACCATTTTATAATCCATACCTTGCCAGAGGGGCCATCAACAGTTTTTTGTGTGGCAGTTGTAGCGTGAACTGTAGTCATCAACCCTTCAATGATACCAAATTCATCATTGATAACCTTGGCTAATGGTGCCAAGCAATTGGTAGTGCAAGAAGCATTTGAGATCACTTTATATTCAGGCTTGTAGGCTTCCAAATTTACACCACAAACAAACATTGGAGCATCGCTGCTTGGTGCACTAATAATGACCTGCAATTAGGTATTAGTAATATTGATATATGAATGAACAATAAATTTCAAAGTAAATAAAAATGTACCTTCTTGGCACCCTAATAACAATAAGACGTATAACGAACGAAATTTTTAAAAGTTTATATATTACATACATATATATATATATTAAATCATAATATACATCAAGTAAAATTAACACAAACCCCTAAAAGGCAGGTTTATGCAGTTAGTACAAAGCCAAAAAATTGATGATAAAAATATTAAAGATAATTTAGAATGTTACCGTTCAAATGAGCAGATGCCTTTTCGGTAGTAGTAAAAACACCAGTGGATTCAACTACGTAATCAGCGCAAATTTCACCCCATTTGATTTCAGCAGGGTTCCTCTCGGCAAAAACGGAGATAGAATGTCCATTTACGACAAATTTTCCATCTTTTGCCTCTACATGCCCTTTAAAACGTCCATGAGTGGAATCATATTTGAAAAGGTAAACCTACGAATTTGATCGAGAGGTTGTAATATATAATAATTAGTAATGACGTTTCTCGGTGTGATCGATCGGCGATATCTACCTAATTCGACTGGATAATCAGGCACGCAGTGTTTGTGTAACATCTACGCAGCAATTTCAACCTCAAGAAAATATACCAACCATATAACTAAGGTCCAAGAATGGGTCATTTAGGCCAACGACTTGAATCTCAGGATTATTCAAGGAGGCACGAAGAACGAGACGACCAATACGACCGAATCTTGATAAAAATTATTTAGAGACTAGAAATTCAATATAATAACCCATGATAAAAAATAGTACACTGTAAATAGTTTAAAATAAATACGATACCCATTGATACCGACTTTAACAACCATTTTATTTATTTTGTATCAAAAAAGAGAAAAATTTTAGAAGAGGAGGAGTGTTAAAACAAATAAATAAAATAGTCGTAAAAACTAATAACTGAGAGAGTGGCAACCTAACAGCTCTTTATATATTGCAGCTAGCGCTAACTCTAATTTTTTTGATTTCTCAGCAGATGAACTTTTATGTTAATTATGACGTCGTACGATAAAAGAATGCTTTGTAAGACTTTGATATGCAAGTTACATTTGTTGTCATATTGATATCACAACAGATCGTATCGTTCCATCAGGCCACTTATCGACTAATCAACATAAAGGAAAATTGTTCTAGTAATATTATAAAAAAAAAAAATGCGATGCACATTTCTTCTCCTTAGCGATATCCATTATCATTTGGATAACATTAAAAATCTTAAAAACTGGTTAATTCAAAGAGATCGATTAAAAGAGTGAGCTTTACTTCTTTTTCAATTGGTGTTAATGCGTAACCATAAATGATTATTTATTTATTTTATTTACAATATACAATTAATAATTATAATTCATAACGATAAAGTATTAATTTTATTATCGTATCGGGTGATCTTGTCAATGGAGACTATATAACTCCATTGACCACAGAAAAGGTTAAAATAATTCACTAAATATCCGGCGTTACTCCAAATGAAAATGAATCTTGTTTAATCTTTTGATCACATCAAAAAAAGGATGAAAAAGAATTTCGCGAAGTAATCGATACCCTTGAAAATATCGGTAAACCCTTGTATTATGTACCTGGTAATTTATGATCTTATCACTTTTGAAATATGTTTATTTTGTTATCATATATACGGTAAACACCGATAAATTGTTGATAACGATTATAATCATTCAGGGAATCATGATCCGGATACTTCTTTTCTCCAATCCGCTTATCAAGGAAAAAATGAAGATTCGAGAGTGATGAATATACACAACAAGATAGTCAACTTGAGTATATGTTTATTCTTTAATTAAACCGTTATTTAATAGCGATAAATGCTAATCGATTTATTCAAAGTTCCCGGATTGTGCATGGTAGGATTCGGTGGATCAACTGCTGCCGTAGTGAGAAAGTCACCGGAACAAGTTCTTTGGCCAGGTATTCAATGATATTTATCGTTTTCTAGATATACATATTATATATATGCATTTATAGTGATTTCATAATCAATTTGAGATAGCTTATCCAAGAAATACTGAATCTCTACTTACTGAAAAATTACCAACTCTTCTCGACAATGTCAAAGATGAAATTATTTTGGTAACACATGTTGGGCCCACCGAAGTTGGAACAACTGATGTAAGCAACTTTCCCTTGCAAAATCCATCTATTGATTCTGGCAGGTAACAAAGAATTATCGCGATTTATAAGATTTATATAAGATGTCATTTATTAATCTTTGTATTCACATGTATAAATATAAACAAACATATAAATGTATATCGATATGTATCGGTATGCTTAATCAGTAAAACTATACGCGATATTCTCGAAAAAAAAACACCATTATCACCAGAAGATTCATCTCAATGTAACATTATGTTTAATATTCACGGCCATACCCATTATGCTTTTGGGCTTTCACACTTAGGTCAGACTTTGATAATTAATCCAGGTTCTCTTCAAGAAGGTAGATTTGCTATTTTAACATTAGAACAACTTAATAAAGAAAAATTATTGGTGGGTGAAATGCAATGTTCTGACAGAATTAATTCTTGGAGCATGGCTGGATTGGAGTTTTTTATTCTATAGTTGTCAAACATCATAGTATAATAAAAATTGTAATAATAACTTTATTTATTTTATTTGTATTTGAAATCCAATAAAATCATGATAATTCCGAAATTAGGCGTGTGAATTTTGGTCAAATTAGAATCCAAAATGATAACGATAAATTTTTTTTAAATTTATATTATCTCAATTTAACGTTGGTGTTAACATTAGTGAACGTGTGATGGATCTATTTCATATACTTGGCAACGGTGCAAAGTTCGATAAAAAAAGATTTAATGCTGATATTTCGCTTTTTGAGGTTAGCAAAGTCGGAAATTTGCTAAATATAAAAAGACCCAAACATTACAAATTTAAATATTTCTCCGCGTCAATAGCCTCAAAAACAAAAAAAATCTGTCAAAAACGTTAATGACCAAGAAACACAAGCGAATCTTCTTCAAGAAATCGATTTTTTTCACAATAGCAAATCTGCTATTATCGAAACCCTCGGCAAGGAACAATTGTCTAATGAAAGTGTAATTGGAAATATTGAAGGTAAAAATGTAGCTTTATCCAACAAATTCGCATGAAATGTTAATAATTTTAAACATTTCAGATCAAAATAATGATAATTCAAATATAGAAAAGGCTGATGACAACGATGAGAACGAGAACGAAACTTCTGATCAAGATGAATCTGCTGAATTAGATGACCTTAGTACACAAGAAAATGTATGAACATCTAATGTCAAGTTGATTCCATTTTCAACATGTACCATCCTTTCATACTATATAATATTTAGGTCAAAATGTTCCGTAAACGTCATCGCATTCGTGTATATGGCACCGATATTCCAAACCCTTTTCATTCTTTCAGTGATCTTTATAATATATATGGTTTTCAACTGTATTTATGCAAGAATTTAGAGTCTGCTGGATATAAAAATCCCACACCGGTTCAAATGCAAACGGTGCCAATTATTCTACATGTACGAGTTTCTTTGTAATTGCTTCGAATTTATATAATTCATTTTCAATTTAAAATATATCATTCTTCTTTTTTAAAGGGACGGGACGTTATGGCAATGGCACCTACAGGATCTGGTAAAACATTGGCTTATATACTACCAATTTTGCATGATTTAAATAGTCACAAGAAAATAGGTTACCGCGCACTAATAATATCTCCGACCAGAGAATTGGCAAAACAGGTCTATTGTTGTTAGTCCCATGATTGTCATATTAGGTACAAATCTGTACTTAAACTTCTTTTTCATATACTTAGATATATATTGAGTTCAAAAAGATGTGTGTTGGTAAGAAATTTAAAATTTGCTTGCTTACGAAAGCAACTGCTGCCACACAAGCACAGGATCCTCAATTAAGACAAAAATTTGGTAATTATCTGTTTAAAAAAGTTTGCATTTATATTTTTTAACATACTAATGAGAATTATTATTTGTTTATAAGATATTTTAATTAGTACTCCTCTTCGCCTTGTTCATGCTATCTCACAAGATCACATTGACTTGAAAAAGTAAATCTCACCTTTTTATAATATTTGATAACAAGACTTGTCTTTATTATTTATTTATGAATTTTTTTTTGCACCGAAAGTGTGCGTCATTTAGTCTTAGACGAAGCGGATAAGCTTCTAGAACTTGGTTTCTTGGAACAAACCGACGAAATTTTTGCAGTATGTTCTAATGTCAAATTACAAAAGTACTTGTTTAGCGCGACGCTTCCTTCAGGAGTTGAATCTTTGGCAAATAATTTCATGAAAGATCCTATCAGGATAGTTATAGGTCTAAGGTATTTAAACAATTACAATTGGTATATTTTTATTATATGAAAAGTTTTTGTAGCTCATCAAATTTGTTTTTTTTTTATTAGAAACGCTGCAACAGAAACTATAAAACAACAACTTACTTATGTTGGTGAAGAAAATGGAAAATTAACAGCTATACGGCAATTGATTCAAGAGGGTGGATTAAAACCACCTGTTCTTGTTTTCGTTCAATCAATTGAACGTGCTAAAGAACTATTCCATGAATTAATTTACGATGGTATTAATGTCGATGTTATCCATGCTGAGAGGACAAAAGCTCAGGTATTTAGTAAAAACAAATAAATTTATTTACAAAAAAATATATATATATAAATTTTGGTCTATTGATCTTTTTTTCTAACATTCAGAGAGATTCAATTGTTTTGAATTTTCGGCAAGGAAAAATATGGGTGTTGATAGCTACAGAGTTGATGGCACGTGGTATAGACTTTAAAGGAGTAAACTTGGTTATAAATTATGATTTTCCACAATCAATACAAAGTTATATTCATAGAATTGGTAGAACTGGTAGAGCTGGTAAATCGGGTGAAGCCATTACTTATTATACAAAAGATGATACTCCTTACTTAAAGAGGTATACATGCTTCACATAAGCATCTATTATTTATTTATTTTAATACTTATAAATATTTTATTTAATAGTATTGTGAATGTAATGAAAGATTCAGGGTGTGAAGTTCCTAATTGGATGCTTGAATTGAAAAATCCATCAAAAGAATCCAAGCAAAAATTGCGTAAAAGACCAATTAAACGGAAAACTATTGATACAAGATCTGATTATGACAAGGAAAAAATAAAACGTAAACGGTACGAGTTTTTATTTTATTTCATTTAAATTTTACGAAATTTTGTTAATTCTTTTAAAAAAACAGAGAAATGATCGAAGCTTCAATTAAAAGAAAAAAGAAAAAATCATCTACCAACAATCAAGAAAGTTGTTTTGACATATAAATTGTCATTGATAGATCATTTTAAACCTTCTCAGACACTAATGCATTTTACATTGAAACGTTTATCATTATTAAATTATGTTATACACCGAATTTATTTTTGATGCATATGTTGTGTCTCAGAGCCTCGGATAATAACTCAGATGTCGATTGTTAGATCCTATCAACTGGTTACCAGAGGTATCTTAGTTGATATCTGAGGCAAACATATTAATATGTATGCAACCCAATTTTTTTATGTATGTAGGTCAGTATAATAAAGCTATGATATCTGAGGCAAACATATTGATATGTATGCAACCCAATTTTTTATGTATGTAGGTCAGTATAATAAAGCTATGATATACGGTACCGGACAGCAAAAAACATTCAATATGTATATATAAAATATAAAAAGTGTTACAACTTAAGGGTAGGAGGGTAGTACTTTAAAATTATATATAAATTTAATGGTAAATTTTTTTTTATATTTAATTTTATAAAAAATTATATTAAGTAAACTAATTTTAATAATTAAGTAAAAGTTGTAGAGTAGGCTTTTCTGATTCTAATGATAGTAAAATTATTAAAATTGGTTAAAAACTCATTAAGATATGAAAATTTAAAGATTAGGATATAAAATTAATTAATCAAATTCTACATTTTTGTACTACTTAAGTAAATTTTAACTCACTTAAGTAAACTTTATTATATATACAAATATATATATATTTTTTTTTTTTTTTTTTTTTATACGCGAATTGGCGTTCTTTTTATTAAGATTAAATATTATGGAATTTTACATTATATACAAGTAAAACATTTATTATCTATGAATTTAACAAGTTTAAGTACTTTCTTGCTTTTTTGTAATTTATCTAAAATTATTAGACTTCTTTTCATTCGGTGTTCAACAATTTTTCCTATTGCCAGTTCTGAAATAGTATTGTTTCCCCACATAGATTGGGTATACCAACACCATATTTCATAGATAATATTTATATGTAGCCATAATGCAGCCTCTCACTCTTTAGAGAGTTGGATATTTGATGCTG
>CAJVQA010000285.1:0-37612 GCA_910591915.1 Cetraspora pellucida
AATTTTATAAAAATATTACATAAATATTATTATATAAAACTTTTATATAATATTTTATATAAAATTTATATAAACTTATAGATCTATATAGATTTTATAAAAAACAAACTTGCTGATGTATATAACTAATATGTGGACTTTGTATATTTGTTTAATAAAATATCTTATAAGAAGTTTTATATAATACTATTCCTATTGAAAAATATAATAAAGATTATAAAGATTTGTGTAATTAAATGAAAGAAGTAATGATAATAGGTGTTGTTTGACAAGAGAGTCTGTTTATTCATTAAGATTATTATTTAAATGGACTTGTACTTTATAAAAAATAATTTGTAATTTGTGTGATTTAATAATATTAGAAAGAGTATACCAAATGGGCCATGAGCTGAATTTGAATAGCTTATTAAGATGATTTAAGTAAAGTTGAAGATTGTTAAATTTAGAAATTACTGATTAAAATCAGTAAAGATATTGACTACTGAATTGCATGAAGCTATTGAGATTGCAGTAATAATTAAGAAAAGCTCAGCTTTATATGATGAAATTCAGAATTATATTTTAGCAAAAAATGAATTAATAGTTTGATTATTGTTATCAACTTGGATCTAACCAATACTTATTGTATATTGATCAGTACCAATATTAATTACTGAGCCATTAGTATAAAATAATAGTTGTTGTTAAGAGTAGTTATATTGAGAGATAGATATAAGTTTATTGGTAGTTTTACTTAGAATAAAGATTTCAGAAGCAATTGAATTAGAAATAGGAATTATAGCTAGAAGAGAAATATAGTTTAAATACTTAACAGCTATAGAGCAGATAAGGTCCAAATAATTTGTATTAAGATTAAGTTGGTATTTGGAATTAGTTCTGTCAAAAAATTATATTTAAATAATTGTAGAAAATTTGACAATACAAGTTTGGCTAATTCTGTAAGAATTAAAGTATCATCCTATATATCATTTATATTTAGTAGAGGATAAAAAATAGAATTTTGAGCAATTTAAATCTATATTGAAAGTCTAGTGAATAATGGAGTAATGGCTGGATAAGGAGAAGTATTTTAGTATTTTTCAAATAATAATTTTTTTATTGTAATATAAAAATAATCAAAGTTTAGATTTTGTAAATTTTTAGATATATTAATAATATAATAAACATAAGGGTTATGATTGGATGATTGGTAGTATGGTAATATATTTCAGTAATAAGAGTGTGCTAAAATTGTATCTTCTAAATAGGAAAACCAAAGAGGTTTTCTTTCCTTAGACAAGAATAAAAGTCTAGATAAAAGATATTTTCAATCTAATAAAATACTATTGTTAACTATGCAGAGTTATTCAAGATACATAATATTAGATTGTCTAGGTTGTTTTTTAAAGATTGGGTATTTAAAATGCTGAGATAAGATTGATTCTAGTAATTGATTTCTATTACTAATTATATGGGCTATATAATATTAGGGTTGGCTGAGATTACTAAGCCAAGATGAATAAAAAGTTGAATAATTTTAAAGTTTAATAAGTGTCTGTTAGGACTATCAATAATTGGTTTGGGATGGTGTAAAATATTAATAGAAGATCATGAGTTATTTTGTAGTTGTTGAAGTCTAATTTTAGTTGTAATACCAAGAAGATTAGGGTTGTTGATTTATTAAAAATAGTTAAAGATGTGATGCTAGAGTTGAATGTCCTATATATTATAAATATTATATAAATATGGATTAAGTATTGTGTTATTTGATATAGATCTGAAAAGATGAGACTTGTGTTTTGTTACAGTAAGGTATTTAGATAAGATTTGGTTACATATAGTATGAAGAAGAATAGTGTTGTGTAGTTGATATTCCAAAATTGAAATAATTATTGTATTGATAATATAAGCAATTTATTTGTCAGTAATTTTCTTTATGCTGGTGATATTGATAAGGTTATAAGCCTCTTTTTTTATTAGTTTGATAACTTGGGATTGTTTATTATTAAGTATAAACCAATATTTGAAAAACTTGAAGGATTGATTTTTAGGAATAGAATAAAGTAAAGATCCAGAAAACTACATAAAAGTGGTAGAGAAGTTTGTGATTAGGTTAGACTTAGTTAGATTAATTTAAATATTAGCTATTTGATAAAAGAATGTGGCAGTTTTAGTTATTAGATTAAGCTCTTCTTTGGATTTTGCAATCTAGAGAATATCATCCATATAAGCTAAAACTTATACAGATGTTTTTAAAGTTTGAGTTTGAGATGAATATAAGTTGGTTTTTCAAAATGTAGATAAAGAATAGGCTGAAAATTGTGAGCCAATTTTATGAACTAGAGAATTATAATAGATTCTCCAGAATAATGAAGTTATAGTTTCTTCTTGATCTATGTCATTTTTAACTGAATAAAAGTTGATAAGATCAAGATTAGATATAATCTGATTTTGGCGATTAGTAAGAAGGTTGGTAAGTATATTAATGAGGGTTTGAAATATTGATATCCATTTAAGAGATTTTATAAAAAATTCTAAATTAACAGAATCATATGCTTTGCTCATATCCTAAGACAGAAACTATAATTTTTTGTTGTTGCAACTAGCGTCTTTAATAATATTGTTAAGTATATGTATAGGAATAGATGTATTATTGCCAGATAAAGCAATATAGTTATAAGGGGATAGAATAGAATGTTGTATAAATATTAAGTTGAGATGATTAGTAATAAGTTTTGTGTATAGTTTTTTTATATATTAAACAAGGCTGATGGGTCTTGTATTAGAGAGGTTTTCATCAAAAATAGGTTTTTTAGATATTAGAAAAATGCAGTCTTCTTTCTATTACTTAGGTATATAAGAAGTTTAGATACATTGATTAAAAAGAATAACTATTGCTTGAAAAAAAATAGAACCAGCCTGTTTAAACATTTTATAACTAATTCCAGAAGGTCTATATGCTTTGTTATTAGAAAGTTTGTTAAGAGTTCTAGTATTTCATCAAATAAAAATTTAGCTAAGACTAAATTATAATAGTCTAAACTAGTGGTAACTTTTGGTTTATATTCCTCTAACTAGTTGGTATTAAATTCATAATCATTAATGGGTCTGTAGACAATCCAGTTATTGAAATGATGTTGGATATATTCTTTAATTAGTTTGGGTTCTGTAATGATATGATTTGATGTTTTTATGTTGTTAAATTTTACTAGATCCTTATGATGATTGAGTATGCTGTTGATCTTAAGTTTAGAATTAGTTTGAAATTTGAAGCATCTAAGATTAATATACTGATTTATTTGATCTTGAATTTGTTTAATGTTTTCTATATTTCAGACATAGTAAAGAGCTTGTTATTCAGTATTAGTAGTAGTAATTCAGTTTGGTATAAGCTCATAAGAGTTAAATATAAGAGATATATTAAGGTGATGTGTTGAATTAAGATAGTGTATAGTAGGATTGAAATATATAGGTATAGATAATGAGTTAGTTAAAGAGGCTTTAATTTGTCTAATAATGTTATTGTATTTTTTAAGATTTAGATAGAATAAAGTAGCTTTAGCTGAAAATAAGTGTTGAAAGTTGCAAATTATAATTTTTTTGTTAGAAATATATTTAGTAACAGCATTAATAATACTAATTTGGATTTTATATCAAGTAGTTTTGAAAGATTCAGAGATTTGAGTAGAAAGAGATGTTTTGTTTATAGTAAGATTAAGAGAAACTTGGTTAGTAAAGGTTTCCCATTGTTCTTTATTTATTGCTTTGTAGTTAAAAGTTCTGTGTTTGGTTCTAGTTAAATGTCTGTTTTTGCTTATAAGAGCATAAGAGAATGTCTAAGAGGATAAAAAAATTTTGTGATCACTTTGAATGCAATTTTCTACATTATCTAAGTAAAAAGAATTGAGATATTTAAGTAAAGAAAAGTAGGCCCAAATATAGTTGATGGTACTGTGATATTTACTACTATACCAGATATGAGAAAAGGTGTTTGTATGATCTGCCAAATTATAAATATTATTATATTGTAAAAATTGCAATAGTTTGTATTTAATAGATGAGGAGATAAAGTTGTTAGATGGTACATTAAAGTCACCTAGTATTATGGGTAAAATGTTTTGGTTAGAAGCTTCTTGGATCCATTGAATAATAATGTTTTGAATTTGAAGTCTTAATTGTGAGTTTTCATATAGTAGATATATAGAGATAATTCAGAATTTGTGATCATGTTTAAAGAAAAGGTCTATAGCTATAGCATAGCCAGAAAGAGTAAAAAGATTGTGTATATGAGATGTAGAGTGTTTATGAATTATGAATACAGTTTCTGCTTTAAAACTATTAGTATATAATCAGTAATAAGAATAATGTTTTGAGTTATAAAATTTAGTAATGCCATTATCTTTTACTATTTTAGTTTTTGTAATACTAATAATATTTAAAGAATGAGTAATACAGTAATCTTCTCAGACTTGTTGTTTGAGATTTTCATTGTATTGTAGATACAGATTATGAGATTTAGAGATAAGATATTAGGGATTCTGGGTTGTATTAAATTGTTAGAAATAGAAACTAAAGATACTGGTATAAAAAAAACTGGTGTTGATGTATTTGATTTTAACTGAATGTTTAGATAATGCCAGATAGCTTGAATTGGTGAAATAAAGTGATTAGGTAATGGTTTAGCTTTTAATAGAAAATAAACATGAGTTTTATTATAATCATTTTTAACAGAGATTGTTAATGTATAACTATAAGTATTATCAGGTGAATAATCAAAGCTATGAATATGTTATAAAAAAGAAATAATAGTTTGTAGATGAGAAAGTAGTGATAGATGGTTGTAGAATAGAAATTTGATATAGCAGATATTAAGTTGAATATTGTCATAGTGTTGTTTAGCTATGTCAGTTTCATCATGACCTTCTAAAATGGCTCCTATTAGTTGAAAATAAGAGTAGTTTATGTCATTTTTCTTTATAATAAATTTGTATTACATGATATTTGTAACATATTTTCATAGATTTCAATGCCAAATTTTTTGAATATTATTTATAAAAATAATCAAGATCAATAGAATCAGATTTAGAGTTTATTAAAATTAATATTTTAAACTAGATTTCTTAAGAAACTAAATTTAGTTTGTTTAATAAGATTTTGAATTATAAGTCTTTGAAATTTGGATATAATTATAGGATTTATTATAAGATAAGTTTTGTATTTATAGAGGTATTACTGCAACTTATTGTGACTACTGTGACTGGTATAACACAAAGTTATAATTAATTATGTATTACAATAACTACTGTATAATAAAGTACAGAATTTATTTTTAGTAAATTAATATAGATTAATTTGTAATAAAAAAAGATCTTTTTTAGTTAATTTAATTTATATAATATTATATTAAATGAAACTAATTTTAGAAATAATTTGAAGTTATACAAAAAACATATAAGAAAAAAAATTTAAAGGTAAAAACAAAAGAATTTTTTAAAAAAATAATAGAGAGTTAAGACTACAAACTTCTTTTTAGACTTGTTTTATTAAAAAAAAATGCTTTATAACTTTATTATGACTGTATTATGTATTAAAAAATAGTTAATAAGAAATAGTTAAAAGTTTAATTACAGAATCCAAAGATTGTTTTAGCAGTATTAAATTGCAAGTTTGAAAATTAGAGACCTATTACTTTTAAGTTATATATAAAATCATGAGCTAAACAAGTTTACTTAAGACACTAAAGTTAGTTATCTTAATAAAATAGCTAGTTATTAATGGTTTTGTTACTGACAGATTTTGTTATTTTTTGTATAAAAAGATTTAGATTTAAGTATTTTTATAAGTAATACAAAATAAAAAAAGAAATAATTATTATTTCACTAATAGTATATAAGATTTGATTAGTGTTAGTACTAGGGTTAAAGGTTGATATTAGAAAGATCATCTAGTAAAGAATTTTTTTTCTTAGAATATAAAATATAATTTTCTAAACAAAATTTTGAGTTACCAATGATGTTTTAAAAAATTCTTTAAACTCATATAATATAAAGATTGTACCTGATCTTGCAATCTATATAGAACAATTTCCTTTTTAGACTTTACTTGCAGAAATAAGTTTATGTACTTTTATCCAAATTAGAATAAAATTTCTTTTAATTTTAATTGGCTAATTAGCAAATAAAACAGACTACATATAAAATAATTAACAAAATTCTTGTATACAGTATAAAATTGACAAAGATTAAAATCAATTTTTCTGATATCAATAGTAGTCAAATAAAAAATTAATTAATATTAGGGTTTGGATTTAAGTGAAGGTTAGAGGTAGCTATAGTATAGCAAAATTACATGAAGAAGATTTTTTGTTAGTAACACCAAATTGATTTACTAGTTTGAATTTCAAGATAACCTTGATTTTTGTAAAATGAATATTTGTTTTAATTTTTTTTCATTACATCTAATTCTGATTTTTAATTGGCTAACTAATATAAGAAAATCATATGAACAGAAAATTGATCCTATGCTTTGGCATTGTCCATATAGTATACACAGTATGTATATATTATACATATAGTACTGTATATAGCATATCACTAATCTTCTATTCTAAATAATAAAAAGACTATTGTTAGTCTGCAATAAAATACTTATTCTGCTTATTTCAACTTAACAACATCTTATACAGTATAGAATATAAATGGACTTTAACAAATTTGAGTCTATTACCAAATTTGAAAAGGGTATCAATTACATCTGCTGCATCTGACACATGTGACCAATCTATTATATATAACATATATAATGAATGTGACAGATAACAGCAATTAGTCAGAAGAGAAATATCAGTAGAATATAACTGATCAGTAGCATCAAAGATATCAGCCATATCCATTGCACAATATAAATAAAATCCTACAATTATAAATAAAGACCAAAAGGCCCTTTGAAAAAAAAAAAATTTCTATCCTTAACAAATAAAATAATATATTCACTAATACATAATCTGTTTCTAACCCATAAAGTACATAAAGTGTGTTTGTATATCTTGAATAACTAAGTCTGAAACCTCCCTGTTATTAAGTAAACCTAATTAAAATACTCTTAACTACTCACTAAATCTAACACACTTTTTTTGAATAATATTAATTCAAGTAGTTATATAACATAGTTGATTTTGGAATCACTGACCTAACAAACCTTTTTCCTATTTATAATTTGGTGATGACTGTGAGATTCAAAACATTGCTATATTGAATTACTATTATTCTGTTTGGCTGTAATATCCTAAAGCACTAGGATCAGTTGTGATGACTCATTTCCAATTATCTGAAGAAGTGTGATAGTTGTAGTTATATAATTAGTTCAATTACTCAAAATAAAGTAGTAATTGAGGAAATAGAAAGAAAATAAGGTTAGAAATGTTGATGATATAAAAGAACTATATCAACAACTAGAACAGATAAATAAAAGACTTATTGCTCAAATTGAAAGCCACTTAAAACCCTAATCAATGTATTAGAATTTTAAATCAATCTACAAAAAAAAGAAAAAAAGTTAGAAGAGAAAGCTAAAGTGAAGAAGATAAAGAAAAAAATTTATAGAAGTTATCTTATATCTAGAAAATCTGAGAAAACTGAACCCAAGATAGGAAAAACCTATTTTCCACAAGCCTCAAACTATAAATGAATCCAAAAAAGTTTCTAAAAAGAAACATAGTACCTTTATTGCAAAATAAAGAAATATGTTGTTAGTAAATGCTTAGAAGTTAAATTACTGTAAGAAAAGTGTGCTGTCTTTTTCAATACACTTACTAAAGAACAAGTTATTGAAGTTCAAAAAATTATTAATAAAGTCTTTGGAGATCATCACCTTAATAACAAGCAACTTCTACAAGCCTTTGAACTTCTACTAGAAATGTTAAAAAATATATTTAAAAATGTCAAAAAAGAGGAAGAAAATATTGTATGTCTATCTCTATACATACCAATCAACCTTATTTCTTGCAGTTGTTTCCACTCTACATTTATAAATGTTATTTTACAAAGATTCAGGAGGAAGTCTTTATATTTTCATTTTTAGTACCTTTTGTAATTTCTATACCAAAAGTTCTCTTAAAGTTTAGACAACCAACACTTACAGTATCTGATACCTATGACAACCTTGATGAATCTGCAGAAGAACCTCTTGACTTGGAATGTCTGCTTCAACAATTAACTGCTAAATACAAAGTATATACAAAAGTGGGCTTCAGAAGAGGTTGTTCTAGAACCTTTACAAAAAAATAATGTTAAAAAAAGAAAAGACTTGAAAACACTAAAAATGATAACAACAATGATGATAATAAAAAAATAATAATGATAATGATGACAACAACAGAACCAAGTTCAAAACAGATGGAATTGAAGTTAAAAAGACCAAACACAAGAACCCTGATGTGTGATGTTTCATATTAAAAAACCTGGATCAATTCTGTGAAGATTGAAATAAAAGAACTGATAAGTTTAGGAAATTAATTTATGATGACCTCAAAAAAGAATCTGCTAATGCCAATGAAGAGACACTGAATATTGGAATTGTAGTTGAAAAGAATGATCCTAAAGAACTTGAATGGTATTTAGAAAAGGCCAAAGAGGATAAATCAGATGGAGGTTTAATCCAAGATGACCCAAAAGAACATGTTGATCCCAATGAAGAGACACTGAATATTGGAATTAAAGTTAAAAAAGACAATTCTAATTCATCTGAATGGTATTCAAAGAAGACTGAAGAAGGTAATTCAGATAGCAATTAATCCAAGATGACCCAAAAGATCCTACAAACATCAAAGAAGAGACACTGAACATTGAAATGAAGTTGAAAAAAATGATCCTAAAACACTTAGATGGTATTTGAAAAAGAAGACCCAGCTGGTTTGAATAATGAGCAAATCAGGATGGATTATCAGAAGCATACTGATATAAAACCTATGGCTGAAGGAACTAACAAGAACAAAAAGTCTGAAACACCTAACCATAATTGTCACAAAATAGTAAATATCAAAAAGGATAAAAATGGAATTGGAGTTGAAACAGATAAATGTAAGGCCTTTTGATACTTACCAATGTATGGACCATGCATCTTCGATCCTGGTGGTTTGACCTTGTCTCGTGGAACTCGACCTTGAGTCGGAGAGAAATGTGGGACCTGAATGGACCCTGGCCGGTTGGGGTCCATCACCAAATTCGGAAAAGAGGGTTGATCGCATCCGTCGCATCCGTCGCATGCGACCGATCAGTCACATGTGACACATGTGACGAATGCGACAGATAGCAGCGATCGGTCAGAAGGGAAATATCAGTAGGATATGACTGATCAGTAGCATCAAAGATGTCAGTCGTATCCATCGCACAATGTAAATAGAATCCTACAATTATAAATAAAGGCCAAAAGGCCCTTTGGGAAAAAAACAATTCCCGCCCTTGACAAATAAAATAATACATTCGCTAATACATAATCTGTCCCTAACCCGTAAAGTACATAAAGTGTGTTCGTATATCTTGAATAACCAATCCCGAAACCTCCCTTTCATTAAGTAAACCCGATTAAAACACCGTTAACCACTCGCCAAATCTAACACGCCTCTTTCGAAGATGTGGTAATACGACGTAGCCGATTTTGGAGCCACCGACCTGACGAACCTTTTTCCCGTTCACAACGGGTTGATATCTTGTTATTTTTGATATTAAACATTAGCGACTCATAATTGAGAACTATATTAGGTGTAGAGATGGGTTCGGTGGAGTTTCAAGATCAATTATCGAGTTCAGCAATAGTCCAGCAATAATAAAGTAGGGCTTTCAATTATGCAACATAATACACAAACGCATCGTTGCTGAACTATTGCTAAACTTGATAATTGATTTGTAAACTTCTATAATTGCCGAAGTGCCCTTTTACCTTGGCGGCACTCATATTAATTCTAATATTATATATATGTATATTAAAAAAGCTAATTTATAAGCGAATAATTTGACTCACGCTAATATGAGTGCCGCCAAAGAAAACCAGCAAATCTTACTAGATAATATTTGCTGATTTTCTCTTGTTAACACTCATAACTAACATAAGTTTGAAATAGTGCAAAAATTCGCAGCTATATATAGAAAATAAATTTTTATGCTATATAATGAGCATTTTATGCGCATTTTATATCATGCGCATTAATGCGCATTTATGCGCACGTTATTATATAATGCGAATTTTTCCCATCCCCAATGTTACTACTGGCTTATTGAAGTCAACTTTAATTTTTAGTGTTGAAACTGATATAAATATAGTTCCTGATTCACTGGATGGAAAAGGTATTAGTGTGAAAAATGCTGGGGTTAATAATGTTGAAATATATTCATTTCAACATGATGAAGTGAATGCAAATTTCTTGGTTGAAAGCTCGGGTTGATAGGTTGGTTCCATAAAAGTTTAAATTTGTAACTAAAAACATTAAAATTCTTTATTGAATAATTAATCTTCACGAACTTTACACAATATACGATGTAATACTTAAGTTTATATATTTAGTATTAATTTAGCATGTATTTGATAAAAATTTCAAAAATATATTGTAATATTTTCATATATACCATTTTTTTAAAATAAACAATTAGCCAATCCTTTTGTTTCCTGTACTCATCTCAGTGACTGGCCTGTAAAAAGAACAAATCTAATCGTAATAACCTGTTACGCATTTATTTGTAACAACTCAATTAGTACAACCAATAAAAAATTCGTGTAACCCAAACCATAACCCAAATTAACTATTGGCTAATCTGAGGTTGTTACATGTAACAGATTGTTACGAAAACATTAATTCTATTTCAATTATATTTTGATTAATATATTTGACGATTATTCTCGCATTGATCAACGACGAACGACGAGAAGTTTCATCAACAAATTATGATAAAATCTATGTCGGACGATAAAACATAACATTATTAAATAAACAAATTAGCCTATGAATTAGTTTATCTGAAGTTAAATCTGTTTTGCATGACATAAATTAATGAAGACTTTTAATTTTCTGAAGCATCAAATGGTACCAATGAAAGTAAAATAATTAAATAAAAAATAAATTTAAGAATTGAAAAATGAGAACATTAATGCTTGCCACCAGAGTTGTTAGTGCACATTTCTTGATCCAAAATCTCTTAAACTGAAATTTGAGTAACGTAAAATTCGATTCTGAACTCTAATAATGGACCCCAAATTAAAGTTTGGGGTCGAAAGTTCGACGTTACCTTTAATAAGCTGTACCACTCGATAGCGATGCAAAATTCCAAATAGTTGTACATTTGCATTTAATGATTTATACGACTTAACCTGGCTTGTATTTAAAAGTAAAATGGATAATAATAATCCTGCTTATCATAAGGAATCGATTAATTTAGACCCTTATGTCCTTGGATACAATTATCGATATGGAATTGGGGTTGAAAAGAATGAACGTAAGGCATTCACTTATTATCAAAAATCAGCAGATATAGGAAATACTAGTGGGATATTTGCACTTGGTAATTGTTATATTAATGGAATTGGAGTTGAAAAGGATGAACATAAGGCATTCATTTATTATCAAAAATCTGCAAAGATGGGGAATGCCAGTGGAATATATAATGCTGGATATTGCTATCAAAATGGAATTGGGGTTGAAAAGGATGAACATAAGGCATTCATTTATTATCAAAAGTCTGCAGAGTTGGGTGATGCTGATGGAATATTTGCACTTGGCAACTGTTATCTGGATGGAAATGGAGTGGAAAAGGATGAACATAAGGCATTCATTTATTATCAAAAATCTGCAAAGATGGGTCATGCTCTTGGAACAAATAACGTCGGATATTGTTATGAAGATGGAATTGGAGTTGAAAAGGATGAACATAAAGCATTCATTTATTATCAAAAATTTGCAGATATGGGAAATGCTAATGGAATATATAATCTTGGATATTGTTATGAAAAAGGGATTGGAGTTGAAAAAGACGAACATAAGGCGTTCATTTATTATCAAAAATCTGCAGAGATGGGTGCTGCTATAGGAACATATAAAGTTGGATATTGTTACCTTCATGGAATTGGAGTTGAAAAAGATGAACATAAAGCATTCATCTCTTGCCAAAAATCTGCAGAAATGGGATACGCTCCTGGAATACAGAATGTTGGATATTGTTATCGGAATGGAATCGGAGTAACAAGAGATTTACAAAAAGCTAATGAATGGTACCAGATGTAAGATATGTTATGCTGGCATGATAAAATTACATATTTCTTTTTAATAAATGTAATTAAAATACATTATTAGAGAACGGAAGCAAATATCAAGTAATTTACGATTATTGATTAAATTTATTTATATTTATTCGTTGAACAATTTGAATATGACTAATTCTAATTAACTTTCACTAGTAACAAATAGGCGAATATTTGATAATTTAGATATTGATAATAATTTAAAAGAAATATTAGTTGAAGGCAAATCTTTGTTATCTTGGATTCCTTATAATGAATTTGAAGATATTAAAGTTATAGGGAGAGGTGGGTTTGCGACAGTATATTATGCATTGTGGAGAGATAAAGACCGAGGTGGGGAACAGCCTGTTGCACTCAAATTGTTCTATAATTCAAAAAAGTATAATGAGGAATTTGTGAAAGAGGTAATTTCATTTATGTGATAATTTGCTTAAAATTTTAATAAATTATATTTAACCACTTTAATTTAAAAGTTAAAAGCATATTGTGATATTGGCAATAAAAATCCAACGTTTTTAAGGTGCTATGGGATTTCAAAAGACAATGTTTCTAAAAATTATATCCTTGTGATGCAACTCGCACCTGAAGGTTCTTTACATAGCAATCTTCATTCTATAGCACAATTGGAATGGATAAAAAAGTTAACATTATTGCATTGTATTGCTTCTGATCTTCAATTAATTCATTCCCAAGAACTTATTCATCGAGATTTGCATAGTGGTAACATTTTACAAGATGATTTGCATAATGCATACATAGCAGACTTGGGTCTTTCAATTCAGTATTTGAAACAAAAAGATAGTCAGATTTGTGGTGTTTTACCTTATATTGATCCAGAAGTTTTAAATGGAGGTCAGTATACTACATCGTCTGATGTTTATTCATTTGGAATAGTTATGTGGGAAATCTTGTATGGAAAGTCTGTTTCATATAATATTAACTTAAAAAAAATCGAGCTTCAAATGAAAATATGTTGGGAAAATTTACGACCATCCGTTAACAAAGAAGCACCACAATGTTATGTGGAACTGATGAAACAATGTTGGGACAAGGAACCAAAAAATAGACCTAGGGCAGAAGAACTCTGCGAGATTATAAGCGGATGGCAAAATAATGAAAAAACTCTGTTAGAATTGAATGATTCTAAAACAGTACTTGAAGATTTAGAAAAATCATATGTAGACATTCATGGTGGTGCGAGTAAAGTTATTCCTTGTACGAATTCAATTTTGAACGTAGATAGTGAATTGTCAAATTTAGAAATTAAATAATTTTATTTGTTTTTTTTACGTTATTAATGTTTTATGTTTAAGAAAAATAAGACTATCGATTTAGGCAATTTATTCCGAAATTTATCTTGAATAAAAAATATTTTCATTGCGAAAATCATTTGGTCTAATACAGTAATATAAAATCTCAACCGCCATAATTTAGACAATAAATAAAGAAGCTTTTAACATCTGAATTATATTTAGTAAAAAATTCAGATAATACAAGATTTGTATAAGCATAAAATTCGATGGCTCAAAATCCTAATAGTTCAAAACCCAGGCTTGCATAATATCTTGAAAATCAAAATCGTGATAGTGTCACAAATTTCTAAATTTGTAACAGTGGAATCGATTTTCTTTACTTTCCTTTTTTATATAATAGACGTTCCTAAAACAGTATTATATTCTATTTTTATATTTACTAATTAAATACCGGATAAAACTTGTAACTACCCTAGTGATAGCATATGATCGTCTACTTTTCATGAATATTGTATAGCACGATAACGTGTTAGCACGTATGCGTGTGAATAAGGGATAACCTTTTCTAGTGTCAAGGGTTCGTGATCACACGTCAGCGTGCTTGGCTTAGAATTATTAGCACCCCAGCATGCTAAATAGCATGCAAGGGTGGTAGGTAACGCGTTAACGTGTAGGATAGTAAATAAAAATGTATATAAATAAAACTTCAAGTAAATAATGAAAGCTTCGGATTTATCCTAAAAAACAATAAAATAATAAAAAAAAGAAAAGAAACAAGCTTGATTAGTGTAAAACACCCTCACCATTGAAATTCGAACAACCTATTCCCACTTATCTAAAATAGCCGCTTATTAGTGTGCCCTTGTCCACGTGACTGGTCGTTTTCAATTCGTAAAAACTTCCTGTTCATCTATACTAACACTCTGTGACCTCTACTTGAACCTCCTCTATTACTGTATTCGTGCCCAGTACACTTTATATTACCTTTATATCAGTAACTATTAGAGTATAAATCGGCTTAATTCCTATTCTCCCGAATAAATAGTTACATTTGGTGCCGATTGTGTGGAATTGATCCCTTGCCCTATACCATTATACCATAATACATTAAATGGCTAATCAAGCACAGCCCGCCCTATTAATAAATTTGGCAAATCAAATTGTTCAACTGATACAACAATTGCAAGCAGCGCCTGCCCCCCAGGTTAATGTTGCCCCTATTCAGCCTGAGTTAAAGCAAGTAGAGTATCCCGAGTTTGCAGGAGAAGATCAAGATCCTATTTCCTGGATGGAGGAAGTCGAGATTGCCTTTGAAGCTAACCAAGTACAATATGGACGAAAAATCCCTATTATTGTACCATACTTGAAAGGGCCGGCAGCTACATGGTGGATGATTCATTGTAACCAAGCTCCCGTAATTGACCGATGGGATGATAATACACAACCCCAAAATAGTTTCAAGCTGACTTTTATTCATCAGTTTCGTACACCTGCCTTAGAGAGTAAATGGTTCTCAGACTTGACCCAGAGAAAGCAAAGATATGACGAATCAGTTGACTCCTATTACATCTCCATTGAGCAATTAATACGAAGAGTAGAGGCAGAAGAGTTACAATACCCAGATACTGCCAAAGCTCAAATGTTCATGAATGGTTTACAGCCCGAATTATTTGCAGCAGTGTTCCCTTTTCTTTTCAATACACTTCAGGCAGCTTTTGAGAGAGCAAAAGCCTTTGAAAGTGCCCTTCGTAAGATGTCTAACCTACCTGTCCTTCCTATGTATCCTCAACAGGGTAATGGGTACCCCCATTCTACGTATTCGCAAACCTCACCGGTCTCACTGGCTTTGACTTCTAGGCCAGGATCTAAGGCTGTGATTGAAAAACTAGTGGAAGCTGTGAACAAAATGACTATGCAACTGCAGGATAGGAAAAGACCCTCCTGGGAGTATTCTAAAGATTACCTAGCTAAGGTTGTTTGTTATAAATGTGGTAAACCAGGACATATTAGTCGAATGTGTCAAGAAAACTCAAGTACCACCAAACACCTCGATGGGGGTTCTGATACCAGTGTAACAGTCAATAAAGAGGTTCTCCAGGCTCTTCTTTCTTTAACGGACAGTAAGAAGCAAGAGGAACCATGTAACTTAACGACCTTCCTAAATTTGCGAGAAGAAGGCTGGCCACTGTTTATGCCCGTGGAAAGATGTAAGCGAAAAAAACCTTTTGTGAACACGCCCTTTAAGAAACCCCAAAAGGATTCTGCTGAACTCAATGAGGCTGAAATGAATGAAGACCCGATTCAGGAGGAGGTGTCGATGGACAAAGCCCCATTAGAGGAATTGCTAGAAGAAGAAAGTAAGGAAACTTTTAAGGAACCTGAAACTTTAATATAGAAGGAAACCCTTAAAGAAAAACTTGTGCTTAAAGAAAAGTTTAAGGATAAAAATAACTTGAAATGACGACCCATTCTTCGTCGAAATATTATCAAAGATGAACTACCCCAAATTGCAGCTCTTGTGCCCCCTTATAATATTGTAGCAGATGCTAGAGACAAACCAGCCAATATTACTGTGAGCCAGCTTATTCGCATTGCCCCTTCATTGCGGGCTGAATTGAATAGAAGTTTGAAACGGAAAAAGGTTATGCCTAAAAGAAAGTTAAAAAACAATATTAATATTATACCAGAAATCAGGTCAATGGCTCTATATTGTGATGCCAAGGTATTAGATAAAGTTTTCCCTCTTATTGTGGACAGTGGATCTTCTGGAAGTGTCATCTCCTCTCATTTCTTGAGGGAGTTAGGTATAAAAATTGAAAGGCCCTCTACGGTTAATATGATAAATGTGCATGAGGAAAGTAAACGAGTGTTAGGAGAAATTACATCTTTTTCTTTTGAAGTAGGAGGTGTTAAGATTCTCGTTGATGTCATTGTAACTGATGCTTTGTCTTATCAAGCTATAGTAGGTAATGACTGGTTATCTAAGATCAAGGCTCAAATCGATTGGACCCTGCAGAAATGTTGTTTAAATGGGAGGACAAAGAAATAGTCATTCCTGTCGAGTTTTGTCAAGTCAACTGTGAACCTTTGGAAAGAAATAGACCTACAAAGATTAGAGAACTGTATGAAGAAGACAAAGATGAAAATATGTCAGTCGAGACCCTTACTGATGAAGAAGATAAGTTCGACAATAAAGATCTTGAGACTCAGATTTATGGTATTTCAAATTTTGATGATTTTTCTCAACCAATTCCTCTACCCAAGATACAGGACCTTGAGTTATATGAAGAGCCATTGATGAGTTGGGACTCAGAGGATGATGGCTGGTTTGGTGACGAGAACTCATCTATTTCTTCTTCTGGTACCGAATTGGTATCGCTTGACTCTGATGGAGAAACTGATAATAGTAGTGTTGAAGTAATAAGCAGCTCTCTTCCTCCACCTTTCTCTGATAACGTGAGTGATCATTTTAGTCAAAAACCTTCTGAAACCCTCCCAGCTTTAGAAAGCCCTTGTTACGCCCTGGTATTGTCAACCGATGAGTTGATAGCAAAAAGTTATGAACCCATTACTGATCTACTCGACTTTTATTATGACGGAAAAATGCAGAGGTTTTATATCAGGTGGGCACACAACCTCAAAATTTTAAAGACCAATTTGAAAACTTTTTACAACAGCACCAATCTAGTTTTGTATGGAAATCTAAAGAATTGGGTCGCACTAAGGCAGTACAGCATAAGATAACCACAGGTGATGCTCCTTCTGTTAAATTAAGGCCTTATCGTCATACTCCAAAAGAATGAGAATTCATGAAGAATGAAATCAGTCGTATGTTAAGAGAGGGAATTATTCGAGTTTCAGAAAGTTCGTGGGTGTCTCTGGTTGTTTTAGTCAAAAGGGAAGATAAAATTAGATTTTGCGTAGATTATCAGAAATTAAATTCTGTTACGAGTAAGAATAGTTATCTGCTCCTTCGTATTCAGGATTTATTAGACTCCTTGTGAGGTGCTTGTTATTTCAGCTCTTTAGACCTTGCCAGTGGTTACTAGCAAGTGGAGATGGAACCATGTGACCGATCTAAGACTGCCTTCACTACACCATTCGGGTTGTTTGAATTCAACGTAATGCCCTTTGGCCTTACAAATGCACTAGCCACATTTCAGCATTTGATGGATACCCTGTTCTGCGACATCATCGATAAATTTGTTATTATTTTCATTGATGATATTGTTGTTTACTCCAAAACTATTCAAAAGCATCTTGATCATATCAAGGAAGTCCTAGGTAGACTACAATTGGCCAGTTTAAGATTAAAACCAACGAAATGTTTATTTTTTCAGCAAGAAATCAAAGTATTAGGTCACATTGTCAGTCATAACGGTATAGGAACTGATCCTAAAAAAATAGCACTGTTGAGAATTTTCCCATTCCACGAACTTTACGACAGTTGCGTGGATTTCTCGGATTAGCATCTTATTATCGAAAATTCATCCCTGGTTTTACCCGTATCGCAGCTCCTTTGAACAATTTATTAAAAAAGGTAATTTCTTATAAATGGACTTCACGGGAACAAGGAGCCTTCGAATTACTAAAACTGAAATTAACTCAGGCTCCTCTTTTGGCCTATCCAAATTTTGATCATCCTATTATCTTATTCACTGATGCTTTCGATATCGCATTAGGTGCCATATTATCTCAAGAAGATAATGAAGGTCGTGAACGAGTAATTTCTTATGCCAGTCGAGGACTTTCAACAGCCGAAAGAAATTATACAACAACAGAGAAGAAGTGTCTTGCAGCTGTTTGGGCTGTTGGGTACTTCAGACAATATCTACATGGTATCTTCTTCACCTTGGTAACGGACCATATGGCCTTAAAATTCTTATTGTCTCTGAATAAGCCTCATGGCCGATTAGCGAGATGGGTCCAGAATATGACTTTGAGTTTATTTACAAATCAGGAAAAAATCACAGTAACGCAGATAGTTTATCTAGAATCCTATGAAACCTTTATTGTTAGTATAACTTATTCCAAAGGAAAAAAAAAAAAAAAAAAAAAAATCTGTTAATCCAGTCCAGGTTATGGTGTCCTGGCATTCCTATTGTTTTAATTTGCTACATAATAATAATAATCTATAGAGTTATTAGTTGTTCAAGTTGTCACAATCATTATGGATTTTGAAACTTACTATTTATTCGTAAGGTATCTCAGTAACGCCATGGTACCCGCAAATTATGATGGCAAACAAATAAGAGACCTTAAATATAGAACCCGACATTTCTTTGTTCAGGATGGTCTTTTATTCAAGAAAAGTTTGCATGATCCCTCGTGCCCAGTATGAGTGTTAAAAACTAATGAAGTAGATGCTATTTTATTTAGTATGCATGATGACCCATTATCAGGGCATTTTAATTTTCAGTCAACTTATCAGCGAATCTCAGTTCGATACTTCTGGCCTCAAATGGGTAAGGATATTAAACAATATATTCGAACATGTGATGTCTATCAACGAAAATCTAAGTCCAAAACTGAGAGCCTCTGCATCCCATCGCTATAGGAAAACCCTTCGATAAAGTTGGAATTGACATTGTTGGCCCCCTTCCTACAACTTTGAAAGGAAATAAGTATATCGTCATTGCAACTGAGTACCTTACTAAGTGGCCTGAGGCCAAAGCTCTAAGCAGAGCTGACGCCGAATCAGTCACACATTTTATTTTTGAGGATATAATTTGCAGACATGGTGCTCCTAAAACTCTTTTATCTGATCAGGGCTCCCATTTTTGTAATAAGTTGATAAATGCGCTTTGTACCCGACTAAGCGTTCGTCATCATACATCTACCCCTTATCATCTGCAGACCAACGGATTAGTTGAAAGTTTTAATAAAACCTTATGCAACATTTTATGTAAATGCGTAAACCAATTCAGTGAAGAATGAGATAATTTAATTGCGCCAGTGCTCTTTGCTTATAGAACTAACAAACACCATACTATCCAACACGAGCCTTTTTATTTGATCTATTGGAGAGATGCTCTAACCCCTGTGGAAGTTCCTATGGGCACTTCCAAAAACAAGCCCGCTACAGAAGAAGCTTTACAACAACAAATAATGAGACGAATCGAGACCTTATTAGAAACCTTAACAGAATCCCGCCTAGTAGCTAAAGAAAAGATAAGACAGGCTCAAGACCGCCAAAAATTGTATCATGATAGTAAATATAAATTAGAGTTTTATAAAATTAGAGATCAAGTATTACTCCAACGATCCGAAATCCAATATTCTAAAAGTGCTAAACTAGAAGTTCAATGCACCAGTCCTTATTACATTCATGATGTCCTGGGTAATGGAACTTATAAGTTAAGAACGGTCACCAGGAGAGAAGTCCTTAAAAAGGTAGTTCATGGAAACCGATTAAAATTATATCATTCTCGCTTATGTGATCAACCTGTTTTATTCCAATATGGAAACTAAAATTTGAATAAAAATAACCAACGAAAAGACCAAGTCCCTCACATTGTCATGAATTCTAACGCTTTACCAGAAAATATAAAAAAGACTCTTGCTCTTTTACAAAAGCAATTAAGGACGGCTCAGACTCTGGGAAGTATAGTTATTAGTCAGCACCGTATTGAATATGGAATTGGAATTGAAAAAGATGAACTAGATATTTCTATAGTTCTTTCCTTAAGCGATGCTCAAAAGATTCGATCAAAATTACCTTTGTATATTAATGATTTACAATGAAATGAAGTTTCTTTTTGGGTTCTCCCCGATGTTGAAAGTAATGACTGGCCAGACCATGTTAAATATTTATGTGAACAGATATTCTCTTCTTCTGACCCCATAACCCGATTAGGATATCATTATTATCTTGGGATCACATTAGAAACCCACACATGGAAAGAGACAGCCCGAAAGGAAGTCTGCAAACATTTTAGCTCTCGAAAGTATCTCGAAGTCTGGAAGATCACCTACCGAACTTATCAACTTTATATTATACGGGGTCTAGATAACCTCCTGTCATCCCAGTACATTACCCCGTTTGCCTTATTTTGTATGTATGATAAGGATTTTTCGACGTTACTTGAGGAAGCTAAATCTATAAGGGACTTAGAAATTGATACTTTGCTTAATTCAGCCCATGAATTATTGAAGGTCCAAATACAGGAAGCGGAGTATGTCACAAATTTCTAAATTTGTGACAGTGGAATTGATTTTCTTTACTTTCTTTTTTTATATAATAGACATTCCTAAAACAGTATTATATTCTATTTTTATATATACTAATTAAATACTGAATAAAACTTGTAACTACCCTAGTGATAGCATATGATCGTCTACTTTTCATGAATATTGTATAGCACGATAATGTGTTAGCACGTATGCGTGTGAATAAGGGATAACCTTTTCTAGTGTCAAGGGTTTGTGATTACACGTCAGCGTGCTGGGCTTAGAATTATTAGCACCCCAGCATGCTAAATAGCATGCAAGGGTGGTAGGTAACACGTTAATGTGTAGGATAGTAAATAAAAATGTATATAAACGAAACTTTAAGTAAATAAAAAAAGCTTCAGATTTATCCTAAAAAACAATAAAATAATAGAAAAAAGAAAAGAAACAAGCTTGATTAGTGTAAAACACCCTCACCGTTGAAATTCGAACGACCTATTCCCACTTATCTAAAATAGCTGCTTATTAGTGTGCCCTTGTCCACATGACCAGTCATTTTCAATTCGTAAAACTTCCTGTTCATCTATACTCACACTCCGTGACCTCTACTTGAACCTTCTCTATCACTGTATTCGCGCCCAGTACCCTTTATATTACCTTTATACCAGTAACTATTAGAGTATAACTCGGCTTAATTTCTATTCTCCTGAATAAATAGTTACAATAGCATGATGTATTAAATCCTTAAAGAATGAATCCTAAAGGTATACTGTTTGTCACTGCCTACAGCTAGGGAACCTGGCATGCTTAAATTTATTTGGCATGCCACTACAAATCAATGTTTGACCAAATTTGTATAAAATACGTTTTGGCTATAATTTATTATAGTGAATGTATTGAATGTATAGACCTTACATACATATGTATGTACTGCTATTTTTACTTCAAATTCTATACAATCTAGTACCAAGGCTCTAATCGCTTATTGGATTACTATAAGCAATGTACCGTATCATATCATTTTGACATTTTGCATAATACAGTACTAAATTACTTTTATATACTATGCATATTCGTACTGTATCGTATCATTTCAAAATTCTGTACAATACAGCACTAAATTATCTTCAGTACAGTACACCATATATATATATTCATTATGTAATGCTTTTAACGCACGTTACGTACAGTACATTGCTACGATCTAGGTCTTATACAGCTCTCTGTATTTTATTTATCGAACTCAAGTCATATTTGTAAAAGAAATTGGCCTTGGAAGTTAAATTCATATCCATCTGTAGATTACTAATTAAAATAATTTATTGGTAAATATTTTTTAAAAAATATCATTCAATACCTATCTTATCATAAATTGCAAGAGTTTTATGTACTTTTTTCATTTGGTTATTTTGCAAAACCAGGGACAAAAAAAAAATGATTTGAAATGATAAACTCACATAATAGTTTCTTAATAATAATAACATAATAATTATGTTACAAACTTTAATAAACTAAGATGTTTATTTGAATATTCACTAAGTAAATTTATTAACTGACACTTTTTGACACATTGATTAAGATACTTGTGAACGTTCTAAGTGTCTGTTGTTTTTTTAAAAAAAAGTTTGAGGTAAATATTTTTAACGAAAACCAATTTTCAAAATAGAAACCTATTTTTTAGAAATTTATAGATTATTTAACTACATGGCATTCTAAACCCCAGGTCTATATTAGCCTAAAAATTCTAATATTTGTACAGTTTACATCATTACTGTTTTTACATCTTTTTATATAGTTTAAATTTTAATGATGGTCTCATGCTAAAAAAAAAAAAGGATGTAAGAAAAAAATTTTAAATGAAAAGAAGATAGTTTTCCTTCATTGAGCTAATTTGGAATAAATATCACATTTACTATTTTCTTTTATTTCTTTTTTTTGTAGAATTTATTACTGAGCTGACAAGGTCAAATCAAAAAAATTTGTTAACCATTTCTAATTTTTTTAAATTATCTGATTGCATTTAATATGATAGGTTAATCTTTCATATAACATTATACATAAATGTGTGGCTGAGTTGATTTTTTTTATCATAAGAGTACAAAAAAAGCAATTCACATTTTTTTTAAATACCTTTATATTTAATTAAAGTTAAATACAATTTAGATAATGCATCAATAACTTAATCACCAATCTATAACTGTTATATTTTGGGTTTGTTTATACGAAAAACATTGGCACACTTGTGAGGCGTATAGGGTTACACTGGCTGGGATAAGAGCCAGGAATAAATTTTTTATTATATTTGATAATTATGTATGCAAAATAGACAGTATAGAGAATAATAATAGGAACTGAAACATTGATTTCCCGAAGGGTTAGCAATAGTAATTGTGCTAGAGATCGCAGTAACAGCCAAGGTAGTGATTAAATAAACACTATTTGCTTAATTATTCAGTCGATGGTTTCCCACCTGCTGCAGCAAGCCAGCTGTTACAGCTGTTTTCAAAAGGGCATTAACAACGATTCCCATATGCCTGTGTCAGAATAGGGAAATTCTGATTAGTAAAAATTGAATGTCCAATTAGCACTAGCTTTGAAAATTCCAGAAATCTGGAAAATTTCGTGAATTTCCCGAGATATGGTGATCTGCGTCTGTTCACACCTTTTTGAAAACAGCTATAGAATGGCAGAATCAGGAGCTCATTCCTCACGTAGAGGGTTTGGGTGGGGCGAGAAAATTTCTGAAGTTTGCAGGGTAAAGATCGATGGAGCTGGAATTTTGGTATTTATAGCATAAGTTTAGGTGGCTTGTTCATGTGCCATGTCGAAGTAGTGGCAGTTCATGTAGCCTGTGAGGGGAGCATGTGATTCTGTGTATGGTCACCCATCATTTAGCCTGGTTTTTTGAATTGTTGACTAACAGTTAACTCATATTAAAGTGACCAAATTCCAAACTCTGGCAAAATTATATCTCAAAAACTTTATTAATAATTTTTATTTAAACGATAATATATATTCTCATAATTATCTATATCTATATATGGGGATGCCCACAGCAAAACAAGGCTTCAGGACTATATATTATATAGTCTCTAAGCCTTGTTTTGCTATGCACATCCCCATATATCATCTAATTCAGAGTTTGTCCATTTAAATGTTTCTGATTGGTCATTGTCAGACAACGTGAACTGAGTGTGAGAAAAGATTTCCCCAGCGTAACCACCAAAAATCACAGCCACGTGATAATAATAAAAATTCCTAATTCAGTAAGATTAGGTTTAGCATTATATTATGATTAGGTAATAGTAAGAGTATATTAGTAAAATTGCTCAAGGAATTTTTGTTATTAGTACACTAAAGGTGGTTTCTATGTAAATTTTCGAGTTATGTGCAATTTTTAGTAAACCGAACATTTGTTTTAATTTTTCCTGATCATGCAATGTTACACCTAATCTTGTATTCTCATTGGTTTGCACCACGAAAATATCATGTTTCCATGATTTTTTTGATGGTGATACTGGGATAGTTGTGAGAAAATATTAAAAACCATCAGTTAATTACATTCATATTCAATATTTATAGTAATAGTACTAACTTTATAAGAATTATGATCATTGCCAATTTATCAAAACTGTAATTGTGGTGAAACATGATGTAAATTTTGTTATTATGATGAAAATATGTTGTACATTTTATCATTATCATTATTAAGCAAGGGTAATCAAATACAGGTTATTTATTCTGGAGATTTTTTGTTTCACACATTTTGCAGTTTTTTTTTAAAGGGTTTTTGACAACTATTTTCATCCAGGAATTTAATAATCTATAATTATTTGATCATTTAATGAATCACCAGGGTAAGTCTGAGGTTTAATTCTGTTCACTTTAATGATCATATTTTGAAAGGATGCATGTATGATTAACTGTGATCATTTGAACATTTAACAAATTATCAGGGTGAGTCTAAGGTTTAATTCTGCTTGCTTTAATGATTGTGTTTCGAAAGAATGCATATATAATTAACTGTGATCATTTGATTGTTCAACAAATTGCCAAAGTGAATCTGAGGTTTAATTCTATTCACTTTAATGATTGTGTTTCAAAATGATACATGTATGATTAACTGATTATTTAATTATTCAACAAGGGTGAGTCTGGGGTTTAATTCTGTTCACTTTAATAATCGGATGCATGTATAATTAACTATAATTATTTGATCATTCAACAAATCATCAGGATGAGTCTGAGATTTAATTCTGTTTGTTTTAATGATTGTTTTGAAAGGATACATATATGATTAACCATGATCATTTGATCATTCAACAAATTGTCAGGATGAGTCTGAAGTTTAATTCTGTTCGCTTTAACTATCATGTTTTGAAAGGATATATATATACTTAACCATGATCATTTGATCATTCGACAAATTGCCAGTAAGTATGAGATTTAATTCTGTTCATTTTAATGATTATGTTTGAAAGAATGCATGTATAATTAGCCCTAATCATTTGATCATTCAACAAATTACCAAAGTGAGTCTAAAGTTAATTCTGTTCATTTTAATATATATTTTTTGGAGAATATATGATTAAATATAAATACTTAACTTTTAATAAATATGAAGTTTAATTCTGTTTACTTTAATGATTGTTTTTTAACTGAATAAGTATAGATAGCAGTATATTTTTACAGTAAATCTTTTCTTATTTTTAATCACTCAAACTAGTTATCTTTTTTTATTACATAATATAGACATATCAAAAAGCTATTTAGTTTATATTACACTATATTTTATTAGTTTTAAATTAAAATTTTTGGTAAGATATAATTAATATTTTAATAGTTATTAGTATTACTATATTAATTCAGTCTCATAAATATATCAATTTACCTTATTAAATCTCACAAACACAATCCAAATATAATAAAAAATTTTTTGAGACATACTCTAGCTTTAGATCTGATCAGTGCAATGCAAGACACTGTTATAATGCTCAAGATCAGATAAAGATAATATAAATTTTTTTGATAAAATATCAAAAAAGATGTGTAGCAAACTACAATTCAATAAATAAAATATTCAATATCTACTCCTATAACAAGATCTTTACAGTGGTAATTATGATAATTTATAATTCAAACTAATTAAACATAAATTACATATAGTACTGTGGTTACCAAAGTATTTAGTACTTTAAATATTCAAAACAAAGTCGATTTTCTGAACAAAAAATCAGATAATTTCTGAATTTCTGAATAAGATAGGTGGTGCAAATGTGCCACCCATCACACTAGTATATAGTATGTGTTCAAAATATCATGATTTTTTTTTGGTTTAATGGAAAGCTCATTACGAAGTAACAGAGCATCATTATTGCAAGATCAGATGACTTATTGCAGATCGCATTTGTATTTGTGCCTTTTATTGTTAGTCTAGTGTTTTTTGTAAAGATTCTTGTTAATGCAGTTTGTTCAAGATCATTATGATAATTTAGCGAATTTAGGGTTATATGAATATTGGTAAATAGAAAGGTGTTAATAGGACTAAGGGTATTAAGAAGAAGGTTTGAGCATGTGAAAATTAAGGGTGCTTATAAGGGTAGTTGTTCAAAAGAAAGAGGTATATCTTTCGTTTCACTATCGTTCACCTTGAGGCTGGCTCTATCACCCACCCACCCACCTTTTTTCTAAGAGGACAAGTGAATACAAGGGTGTAATGACTATCTAAGTGGACCATATAATTTGATTGTAAGGATTAAGGCTCCATGGCTGCAGTGGCAGTTTAAGGACCTTAGCAGTAAGTTTTAGGACTCCACAGCTGCAGGGGCAGTGCAAGGACCTTAGTGGTAAGTTTAGGGGCTCCACAGCTGCAGTGGCAGTGCAAGGACCCTTAGAACCAGTTGTTTGGGCTTTATGATCACATGATCACTGCAAGGGCCCTTATTAGTGAATAGTCAAGCTCTACAGCTGTGGTAGCAGTGCAAGGACCTGTTGTTTTATGATGCCACAGTTGCAGTGGCAGCACAAGGATCTTACAGAGTTTAATGGTTCTTCACAAGTTAGATATGGCAGGTGACATTTCAATTCTCTTTTAGCTATATGAACATCTATTGTCCCCTTGTCTACTTTGATTTTGTATAATAGAAATGTGAGTGTGGGGTTCTGAAGTTTTAGGGAATTTGAAAACTGAAAGGTCAACAGATTGTGATCTGCTATGTTGGGGATGCTGGTTTTAGTTTTAGATAATTGTCATATAGTTCTAAAGGAGTTATTTATTTGTATGTATTGAAGTGCAAACATATAGCTAAAGCTAGCTCGGATAGTGAACCTATTCTCATATGAGGGGTGCCAGTAGAAACCAAGCAATTCATTTTTAATGTGTTTTTTTAAAATTTTAAATTAAAATATCTCAACAACTATTAAATCAAACTTGGTAAATTTTTTTTATTTTGATACTATAACTATATAGAATTAAAATAAAAAAAAATTTATCAAGTTTGGTTTAATAATTGTTGAGATATTTGCTTTAAAGTTTTAAAAAAATTTACTTAGAAATAAATTGCTTGGTTTCTACTGGCACCCCCTCATATGTTTTTTCATTATATAGCAATAAAGTATATGATCGAGCAATAATAATTTTTATAAATGAGTGTTGCAGAGCGAAAAGCTGGAAGTGGATATTTAAGTTCTCATCATGGCGAATTTAGCCCCTGAAGAACTTCGATATTACGTACTGATAAACAATGTTTTGATAGTTCAGTAAGAATAACAATATATTCGTACGAAATTTTACTAAACGACTAGGACAATGATTATATACATGATTAGCCATTATGAAAACTTAAATATTCACTTCCAGCTTTTCGCTCTGCAGCACTCAAATGGTGTTATGAATTTTCCTATTATACTTATCATGGAATACATTATTGGTATTCACTAGTGTAAGTTGTTCGCGAGTTAGAACCTAAGAACTGGGTTTGAAATCCCTAACGATTGTTTGAGACCCAAGATCTAAATTTAAAACTTCAAATAAAAGTATGAGGTACATGATTTGGATTTTAAACTTTGGATGTTAAAATGTATAAATATAACACCCAGACAAATAACATTCCTTTATCCTCCAACTAAATTAATTTCCTTATGCTACTTCCAAACTTTTCATGCATAAACCTTGTATCCTAATATTTGATGTAACAATTAAAATTGGTTTTTATTTTTTTGGATTTGAGTTTGTCCAAGGTTTGCTAGCAAGTATACCACAGTTTATAAAAGTTAAAAATATTAAACCTAATAAATAGTATGAAAGAAAATTCTATATAAAAATACATTTTAAAAAACTATGGATTAACTTATTTATCGTAAATCTTTCAAAAAAAAATTATCAGTACTTTTCAGTAATCTCAACTAGATCAATCAATTTACTTATAGGTATTTTCGCGCTGCCAGAAATTTCACTATCCATTGGATCGCTAATTTTTGAAATCTTTTTAGTGATCTCTTCTACATCGATACATTTACTTGTATACATATGCTTTGAATGTTTTTGAGATTCAGGATTTGGCTCCACGCTATCTGCTTCTAAGAATTGTTTTTTGGTTATATTTTCGTTGCTTTCACTCACAAGGTCTTCAAACCAAGCGGTTACAATTGCATTTATATATCTAGCAGTAGGCCTTTCTTTCAGATTTGAATGCATGCATCGTTTAGCCAATTCGACGTAGCACTCTGGTGCACCCAAAGCAATCTTAGGTCGTTCACCTTGAATTACCCTTAATGATAATGCAGCATCAAATAATTCACCGTCGAAAGCCCTCTGTCCAGTCAATATTTCCGTCATGATGACACCAAAACTGTAAATATCAGCAGACCATGTAAATTCTTGACCTAATAAAACCTCTGGAGCAACATAAGGCAAAACACCAACGACAGTTTTGTCTTTGCTTTTTTCGGATGACGTGAGGCCCAGATCCGCAATATACGCATTATTAACATCATTTTGCAAAACGTTTCCACTATGTAAATCTTTATGAATATAGCCTTGAGAATGAATCGCTTCAAGATCAGAAGTTATACAACTTAATAGGTTTAATTTTTCCTCCCACTTCATCAACGACACTTCATAAAGATTATCGCATAATGAACCCTTTTCTGCATATTGCAAAACAAGAATATAATTTTTTGAATCGTCTCTTGATAATCCATAACATTTTAAGATCGATGGATATTTATAGCTGATCTCACAAAATGCTTTTAACTTAAAAAAATATATTATAAATTTTAATATTAAATAATATTAACTCAAGAAAAATATATATATATTGGATCATTTTTAATGGTGTTACCTCGTCGAAAAAGTCTTGATCATGAATTTTTTTAATTGCAAATGAATGTTTATCGGAACTATTCTTGTAATGAATTCGACATTTAGCATAATAAACAGTTGAAAATCCTCCCTTCCCAATCTCTCTAATATCTTCAAATTTATTATACGGGATCCATAATAATTGATACCTCTCGTCATCCAATATTATTTTAACATTGTCATCAATATCAAAATATGAAAATTTTATTATATCTATTTTATTATTATTAAAAAATTGATAAATATCTAATTCGACAAATAAATTAAAATGAAAAAAATACCTTGAAATTTATTTCTCTCCCTATAATTATATAATTATTAAATATATACAAATATAGTATATTTACTTATATATTTATTTTAAAAAGACTTACATTCGAAACCAATAATCAGCCTCTTTTAGATCCTTTTTTGTTCCAATACCATTTCGATAGCAATTTCCAACATTTTTTATTCCACTAATACTACCTAATTTAGCTGATTTTAAATATAATTCAAAAGCTTTTTCCAGATCTTTTTTTGTTCCAATTCCATTATGATAACAATATCCAAGGTTAAATATCGATGTAATATTCTCCATTTTTGCAGCTTTTTGATAATAAAGAAATGCCATATTTCCATCCTTTTTAACACCTTCTCCTAATCGATAACGTTCTCCAACATTATTCATTCCATTGGCGTCCCCCATCTCTGCAGATTTTTGATAATAAATGAATGCCTTATGTTTATCCTTTTCAACTCCAATTCCATGATTATAAAAGCATCCAACATTAAATGTTCCAATAGCATTCCCCATTTCTGCAGATTTTTGAAAATAAATGAATGCTTTATGTTCATCCTTTTCAACCCCAATCCCATTTCGATAGCAACATCCAACGTTATATGTTCCATTAGCATGGCCCATCTCTGCAGATTTTTGATAATAAATGAATGCCTTATGTTTATCCTTTTCAACTCCAATTCCATGATTATAACAACATCCAACATTAAATGTTCCAATAGCATTCCCCATCTCTGCAGATTTTTGATAATAAATGAATGCCTTATGTTCATCCTTTTCAACTCCAATTCCATTTCGATAACAATATCCAACATTACATGTTCCGTCGGCGTTTCCCATCTCTGCAGCTTTTTGATAATAAATGAATGCCTTATGTTCATCCTTTTCAACTCCAATTCCATTTCGATAACAATATCCAATGCTACATGTCCCATCAGAATCACCTATCTCCGCAGATTTTTGATAATAAATGAATGCCTTACATTCATTCTTTTCAACCCCAATTCCATATCGATAATTGTTTCCAAGGACATAAGGGGCTAAATTAGTCGATTCCTTATGATGAACAGGATTATTATTACCCATTTTACTTTTAAATACGAGTCAGGTTAAGTCGTTTAAATTATTAAATACAAGTGTACCACTATTTAGAATTTGCATCACTATCAAGTGGTACAGCTTATTATAGGTAACGTCTTATTTTCGACTCTAAACTTTAATTTGAGGTGCATCATTAGAGTACAGAATCTGGTTTTACGTTACCCAAATTTCATTTTTTTTTATAGATTTCGGACCAATAAATGTGCACTAACAATTGCTTATTTAAACCTTTTGTACTGCAATTTTTACTATGCCACTAAAACATACCTAATATATATGTTAATCAAAAGGTTACCTATATTCTTATTTTTTACATAGTCATCAATATCAAAGTATGAAAAATTTTTTATATCTATTTTATTATTATTAAAAAAATTTATAAATATATAAATAGACAAAAATAAATTGAAATGAAAAAAATACCTTTAAATTTATTTCTCTCACTATAATCATATAATTATTAAATATAATTAAATATATACAAGTATAGTATATTTACTTATACATTTATTTAAAGAAAGACTTACACTCGAAACCAATAATCAGCCTCTTTTAAATCCTTACTTGTTCCAATACCATTTCGATAGCAATATCCAAGATTTTTTATTCCATCAATATGATACAATTTCGCAGTTTTCAAATATAATTTGAAAGCTTTTTTCAAATCTTTTTTAGTTCCAATTCTATTATGATAACAATATCCGAGGTTATATATTGATGTGATATTTCCCATTTTGCAGCTTTTTGATAATAAAAAAATGCCATATTTTCATTCTTTTTAACACCTTCTCCTAATCGATAACGTTCTCCAACATTATTGTTTCCACAAGTGTTCCCCATCTCTGCAGATTTTTGATAATAAATAAAATGCCTTATGTTCATCTTTTTCAACTCCAATTCCATGAATGAAACAATGTCCAACTCCAATATTCTACTAGTATCTTCTATATCAGCAGATTTTTGATAATAAATAAATGCGTTATGTATTTTGATAACAATATCCAAAATTATTTATTCCATCAACATCACCCATCTCTGCGGATTTTTGATAATAAATGAACGCCTTACGCTCATCTTTTTCAACTCCAATACCATTTTGATAACAATATCCAACATTGCATGTTCACTAGCGTCCCCCATCTCCGCAGATTTTTGATAATAAATGAATGTGATATATTCGTCCTTTTCAACTCCAATTCCATTTCGATAACAATATCCAACGTTATTTATTCCAAGAGCATGACACATTTCAGCAGATTTTTGATAATAAATAAATGCTTTATACTCATCCTTTCGACTCCAATTCTATTTTGATAACAATATCCAACATTATATGTTCCTTGAGCATTTCCCATTCCTGCAGACTTTAGATAATAAATGAATGCCTTATATTCGTCCTTTTCAACCCCAATTCCATTTCGATAACAATATCCAACATTATAAGTTCCATTGCGTCTCCCATCTCTGCAGACTTTTGAAAATAAATAAATCCCTTATATTCATCCTTTACCACTCTAATTCCATTTTGATAAAAATACCCAACGTTATTTGTTCCAAGAGCATGACCCATTTCAGCAGATTTTTGATAACAAATGAATGCCTCATGTTCACCCACTTAGACTCCAATTCCATTTTGATAACAATATCCAACGCTATATTTCCCGCCAGAATCATCCATCTCCGCAGATTTTTGATAATTAACGAATTCCTTATGTTCATCCTTTTCAACTCCAATTCCTTTTTGATAACAATATCTAACATTATATGTCCCAGCAACATGACCCATTTCTGCAGCTTTTTGATTGTAATAGAAATACTTGTGATAATCTTTCTTAATTCTTTACCGTAATAATAACATTGTCCAATTTGAAATATTTCATAACCATAATTTAAGTCAGCGGCTTTTTGATAATATTCGAAAGCTTTGCGTTCGTTCTTCATGGCTCCATTACCGTGCTCATGCTGCCAACCTATGTAGCATAGCTCCTCACCGGTCAAATCCATTTTCTTTATTAATATAATTATTAATAGAATTAATAAAAATTCTTTGCATATTGCACAATTTTATATCAAAAAGGCTATACAAACTTAAAGAATTGATTCTCATAACCCGGCGTGTTAAATTGCACAGAAGCTTTAAATTATTCTTTATTATATGAACGTACTTTTTTAAAAAATCTATAAAAAATTTTCAGATGATTTTTATATATAAAAGTTTTTAAAAAAATAAACTTAAAAGTGGGTTATCAGATCATGTTTAAAATTTTATGTTATGAGAACAAAATGGCAATCTACAAATTTTAAATTAGATTTATTAGATCATTGTAACACTGAACAAAGCACTTTGTAAAATATTTAACAGCGTTTTTATATTATATTGTTTAATGTAACAATGTGGAAATTTGCACTAATATAAGATTAAACCGTCAACGTATATAAATTGTGCAGGATGGTGATTTAGCTCGCAAAATACGGTACTTTCAACATGCTTTACATTATAATTATGTATTATTGATTGTTCAATTTTTTTCGAAATTACGTGCCTAATTACGTGCATTTCTGTGTACTACACGACACATATTATGCATGTGTAAACCTAAAACAATAATTAAGTACGTACGTACCCTATTGGCAATTTTTTTAGGTGTCGCTATTGATGTGTACCCTAATTCCCCCACCACTTCACTATCGGAGAACTATACTCCAATATGTGAATAATTAGTAGAACCAATCATAAGTGGTGGGGGGAAATTAGTAAATTCGCTATTGATGGCTTAGAAATTAAAACGCATACGCTGTGATTTATGCACGCCTTGAATGTGTGCCAGGTTTTGAGGCGTAGATTTCTTCGACTACAAATCAGATTTCAAGATCAGGTGGAACGTAAACAAGCGTTCGTTTTGTCAAAAATCACTTATTTCTCAAAAAATGGCATAAGAAACCACCTTTAGTACTCTAACAAAAATTTTTCGATGGGTAATTTTACAGTACAAACTGGGCTAAGTGCTATTAAAAAGGGTGAAATCAACAAAAAAAATGATAATCAATTTTTATATTATAAATATTGTAATAAACTATAAGAAATTATAAATTTTGACAACCTTTGTGTATTAAGTAAAAATGATCCTAATTATATTCTAAATTAATTTATGTAAAAACAATTTTAAAAAATTTGTCAATTTTCTCTGTTTCTATAGCACCTAGTCCAACTACTTCACTCTAATTCCGTAATTACTAACCCTTACCATAACTAAACGAGCTTTAATGAATGTCGGCGGATTCACAAACAAGGGCAAAATCGTCCATCAAAAAAAAAGGTTCAAGTAAAATTTCGTTTTTAGGTTAAGGTTAGGGTTTCACCATTAGATTTGTGCCTAGCGATATTTCTTATGAAAAATTTACAAGGAAAACTTGCAGTTTCATAGACTAAATATTGGGATTGAATTTTCCTATTTTCCTGATCTGCTACGTACACCTGATCTTGAGATTTGATTGGTAAGGAAACTGCTTTGATTTACACAGTCAATTTCGCTAAAAAAATTTCCCTACTAGATTAAAGTTAGGTTTTGCTATTAGTTTAGGTCAATAAGAGCTCTCTGATACCAAAATTTTGCGTAGAAAGTAGTTTCATGGTTTGTTTTGATTTACTGAGTAGCACATGATCTTGAAGTCTGATTGGCTAAACACATCAGTTATAATTCCAGTCAAAATTGTTGATCACTTGATCAGATCTGGTTAAAATTTGGCCAAATGATCGACAATTTTGACCGGAATTATAACTTATGTGTTTCTACAACTGATGAGATTTGATCCCCCGAGATGAATTAGCAAGATGACAGCTACTCATACCTCATAGATAGAAGGTCTCCTGACTGGCAGTTTAATTTTACATTATTTATACAGTTTAGAGTACTTTTGAAACCTGATCATAATGAAATAAAAAATGCTGTATAGAAGGTTTAATTAGAACTGTAGGACCCATAATCAAAAATAAGATCTAATCCTCGTCCGTTTAAAAAAATTAGCTTAGAAATAAGTTGATCTTATTTTGACTATGGAGTCCTACAGCTGAAGCTTTTTTATTTATTATGAATAATTTTCGATTTCAAAAAAAGTATTAAATTAAATTTAATTTATTAGCCAATCAGACTAACTTCTACTTATGAACCCATGCAATGTACATTCATTGTTTTTACATTTACAATGATTTTTATTATATGCAATTTTGGAATTACATTTAATATTATCTATTGTGAAGAGTAATTTATGATAAGCACTTTTCGAGTATAGTTGTTGGTAGAATTGGTTTTGTAAATTAATACGGCAACGGCATGTGCCGTATTTTTTGCCGTAATTCTTTTGTGCCGTAATGCCGTAATGTTATAGTTGCCGAAATACTTTAATGCAAACTTTAAAATACTTTCAAGCCTGAAATTATTTATTAATTAGATATTTTTTTTACCATTATGTATACCAGGAACGGAGTTTGTACAACGTACAACGGGATTTACTTATTTGTGCCGGTAATACAATCCAAAAAAGGAAATACCAGTACGATCACATTTTTTGTGTAACATGAAATGTGGTAGGGATGGTTTCCTTCAACTTTTTTGATGTCGCTTATGCTGATTTTTGCAAAATCCTTTTTTAGTAGGAGTAATGAATTTCGTTTATCCATTATTGGAAAGAGTTAAGATTTTTGCATACCATATGATGTAGCTACATATTGTTATCTGGCTAAGTCACGTGCCACGTGACACGGCTAACCAAATAAGGGTGACCCGGCTAGAAAAATCAGAATCGTCAGAAAGGACCGAAATGTAGGAAAAGTCCTTTCCGACGAAAAGAGCGAAGTAAGTAACTTAGTCGGTAATGGAGGGATCACTAATATAGTCGTAATCATTATAGTCTTAGATAACGGTAATATAGACCAAGAAAATGTATATAAAATATTCTTATAAATAAAGGCCGTAAAGGCCCTAAGGAGGGAGAGACCCCTTAGATATTTTGCTTTATTAAAAATAATAACCGATCCCTTACATATTAATAAATACATAAACATCTCCCTTAATACATTAACTAATCGCTAAGTCTCTAGACCATAAAAACCTGCTTCTTGCAATTATCTGTTTTAACCCGTAATATTGTTACACCCCCATCTGGCTGTTGTATCCTAAAGTACCAGGATCAGCCATGGTCACTCGAGTCCAACTATCCGAAGAAGTGTGATAGTTGAGGTTATATGTATAGTCCAATTACCCGAAGTAGTGAGGTAATTGAGGGTTAAAGTTAGTAGACAGCTCAAGCAAGGAAAAGCAAGACAAGTAAAGAAGAAATACTTACCTACGGACCCAAACTACTGATCAAATCTAAATGCCTTGTTTCGACTAAGCCAACCATAGGTTACATGAAGTTTTGGATTGTGGAGTGACTGACTCGCCATAACGCCCGATTTCAATATGCAGACACAAATATGTCATTATGATGTAAACTGACTTACTGATTACATATTAATTTCATCATAATGCGAAGATGCTGATTATTAATATTAATTTTCAACAGTAACTATTACTGGTTACATAATTTTTTTTTTCTTTTTTACTGCATTTCTTTTTTTATTTAGGTTCTGTAGTTTTGGATTTTATCTTTCCATCATTAATGTTTGTTATGTTGTCGTTAATTGGTACTTTTGTCTTGCTTTTGTCATTGGTGTCATCCATTTTGGTATATCATTTGTTGCTGGCATTGTTGGTCTGGTGTTTTTGTCTTTTTTTTCATTTGATTATTAGCACTACTTTGCATTTCTTCTTTTCTAAATTCTTTATATAACAGTTTCGGATTTCAGCACTTTTCGTCATTGATGTCGTGTATCTTTTGCACTAGTGTCGTAGTTCAGTTTTTTTTTTGCTTCGTTTAGTCCTTGGTACTAACTTTCCTGTTTCTTCTTTAAGTTCTTTAGGCTCATGATCTATTAATCAAAATTGAATGATTTTTATACTGTTCAATTCATTTTGAAGAGATAAATCGAATTGATAGGTTACAAGTTGTTGCTATTTAAATGCTGCGAAAGTAAGAGAGTATTGTGGCATGCTGATATTATATTGTGGTGAGTTTATAATATTCCATGATTTTATATCATTCGATTTGCCTCGAAGAGGCAAATTGAATGATATAAAATCGTTTGATTCGAATCGTCAGATCACGAGTTATAATAAATTTAACACAATAACTCCTTTACTTATATTTATTGGTTTTTTTTCAGTTCTGTTTAATTTACCTGGAAAATAATGTTGCATTTAGTAACTGATTTTATCAAATGAATAGTCGGAATTTTACTTGTCGCAGTATGATCATACTGGTTCTGCACTGTGTCACATGCTGCGCAGCTACCCTAATTTGATTTTATAAATAAACAAAGTGCATAAAACACAAATTTAGGGTTGGAACATTAACATTAGAGGCTATAGTGATAAATTATCATTCATTATATGTAAAATTTCATTTTTGACATTTTTAATTAGTACACCAAGGCTGGTTTAAACACTAGTTTTTGAGTTTTTTTTTTGCTTTTTCTTCTTTTACATATGTTAAGAATTCATGTCAGGCTGATCTGGAACGATCAAATTTGAATTCACTGATTGGCTATTTTCTTTTTAGGAGTTTGTATTACTAGCACAAATAAGTAAAGCCTATACAACATAGTGTACATACAATGAAGTGTATAGTTTACAGGCGATTCAGATGTGGATGTACAAAATCTTGGATATGATTAGATAATTGATCCTTGTAACTTTGTGTAGCACCCCGAACAATACTTTAAAAGGAACAAATGCCTCTGTACGCAAATCTTAGAATTGATTGGTCCGCATGACTTATTCATCATTCATATTTTTTAAAAAAACATAAATGAATGCATACATCCATAAACTCAAAGATGCTATAACAAAGAATAGTAAAAATAAGTTTTTTAGACACAAAAATTAGTGTCTCAATATAAATTTAAAGGCCTTAATGCTTAATATTTAGTAATTTTCATTTTTTTTCATCAAATTTTTTATCGGGCTAATAAAATGATAATCACTAATCATCAAAAACTTAATTGAAGGAATTCGTCGATCATTTCTAAATACAGATATGTTTCGTAGATTTTTAATGTTTTTTGCAGGGCCCCAGAATTTTGGG
>CAJVQA010000286.1:0-37599 GCA_910591915.1 Cetraspora pellucida
CTATTCTTTCTATAATATTTTAAAAGCAGAATTGTACTTTATGTAAAATCTCAATTAAATATTCAATAAAGATAGAGCCATAACCTCACCATTAATATTAAAAAAAAAAAAAAATTTATAAAAGCTGAAAAAATTTTTATAGAACAATCAAATTTGAAAGTTATTTCTAAAGATAGGTTCATTAAATAAGAGTTTATCTGAATTAGTTTATCTAGAAAAATATTTAAATGATGCAAATTTCTTTTCCATTGCTAATACAAGTAAAAATAAAAGGAATATAATGCTATATTACATTTGTATACAAATTTTGCCAAGAAAAAAAACTTAAATGTATTGATAAAAGACCTTGTGCTCAATGTATTAAATAAAACATTTCTTGTATACCATCAGATAAGAAAAAAAAAGGAGTTCAATGCCAAAATCCAAAGTAGAATATTTGAAAATCTGTAAAATTTTAAATGAATAAGAACTATTTTGTCAATTTTTGTTTAGAAATATTTATAATTTTATTTATTGTTTATTATTTAATATGTTACATACTAAGTTTTAAATAAACTATTAGTGTTTTAATATACATGTTCTTTGTTTATAAGTTTTAAATTCTTGCATAAAGTTAAAGATTTTTATGTTTCAGCCTTATTAAAATAGTAAATTACTATAAAAAATACCTGCAATCAAACTTTTCATAAAAAAAACACAAAGAAAAATCATAAAAAATTAACAAAAAACAGAAAAACAAAATGATCAACCAAATTGCCTTTTCAGAAAATCTTGGCTTCTAATATCTTCTTTTGTTCAAACAAGAACATTAGAAAGATGTTGCTGAAGAGTTGAAAGCAAGTCCAACTGTTAATAAAGTGTTAAATCTAGCACTTTAAAAAAAAGCTAGCTTTTCAATCATTGAGTACAACATACTCAAATAGATTTGAAAAATGGAGAAGAAACAATTAATATTAAATATTATTCTAATTGGTTGAATGTTTGTTTATATAATTATCCTCATATGAATAAATGGGGGTGGTGAACAGTTAAGAATTTATTACATTATTTGTATAAAAATTTTGAAAATTATCGATTCATATGATGTAGTTTTTCTCAATTGACAATCCATAGTTTGTAAAAAATAAATTAATTGTGTAAATAGAATATTATTTCAAAACAAATAAATAATAAATTATAAATGTTCTTTTCTTTCTTTCTTTCTTTTATTAAACAAAAAAATAAATTAAATAGTAGATATTTTTATTTTATTTCTTTTTTTTAACATGTTAAAAAATATATTTATTAATAAATAATCCATTAAATAGATATAAAAGATTTCAAAGTTATATATAAAAAGACAACATTTTTATTTGCTATAAAAGATAATAAACTCATTTTATATTTTAGAATAAAGATAATGAATTTATTGATTTCTCAGAAAATGACTATTCAATAAGTTATTATTTAAAAAATAATAACATCAAAAATTATAAAGATGTTAAAAATATGATTATATTTGATGAAGTAAAATAATTCAAATTTGAAGATATAAGAATAATAGATTTTCTATAAAATTGATCTTTAAACTTGAAGTAGTAAGTGTTTATTTTATGCTATCTCTATGATCTTCTGCATAAAATTTTAAAATCATTTTATTTTGTCTTCTACATAAATATTTTTAGATATCTTACTAATTTTTTGTTTGATTTGTTTGTCACATTCTAGTATTTCTGTAAACATTTTTTAATAAGATCATTGTTATCAATTTCTTTAAAACTTTAGAAGAAATATATTGAATTGATATTTTGTTTTTTTTTTCTTTACTATCGCTTCTTTTATTTATATGTTTTTTAAAATAAGAAAAATATAATATTTTTTTTCTTTTTTTTTTTATTAATTATTTATTAAAAATATATATAAATACATTTAATAAACATTAAATTAAATAAAATAAGCTTTAAAAATGATACAAAATTTGAAAGATGCTTTAAAATATGAACAAAAAAGAAAACAACTAGTACATTTAAAAAATGAACTTGAGAAAAAATGTAAAAAATTAACAAAAGAAATAGAAAAAGACAACCAAAATTATAAAACATAAATGAATAAAATGAATAAAAAACATAAAAGATATATAAAAGAGATTAAAGAAAAAAATCAGAAACTAAGTTATTATTTAGCCAAATTTGAAAATTTTTTATTTGTTCTTGTTTTTTATTGTTCTTTTATTTTTTGTGTTTATAATAATAATATAGAAAGAACTGTTGCTTCAATTCTTGCAAAAGGATGATGATCCTAGTATAGCAGTTGGATTGTCATTCTCCAAGCAGTAAGTCCAGAGTTCAAATCCTATTGACAGTAGAAATTTGAAAAAAATAGTTCTATTCTGGCAACTTGAATAGGGTATCTGAAGTTGTAACTCTGTAATTCTGGTTGTACCAAGACTAACTTTGTGAATGTGCAATGTTATACAAATAAATCTAAAAAGTATATACTTTATAAGAAGCCCTGTTTGGAAATTCTAAATAGATAGGTAGTACAATTTTCAATGGTATCATCTGTAAAAATCTTAATCCAGAGACAGAAACCTGGATCAGATGACCTGTACAGACAAGATCCCTAAGTAAAGGAGTCCACCAACCTGGTTATTGATTGAACCAAGTATAAAGTTACATTATACAGAGCTAACTGGATTTGTAATATAGAAGGACTTGCAAGGTCATACAAGGTACTGATGAGGTTGTAAAGAGAGGTACTGGGGTTGTATAAACTCTATATGAGTGTAGCAGTTTAAGAGTTACTCTGACTGCAAATGTTATTCTCAGCTATAGTAATACCGAGTCAGCTGAAAATTGGATAACTGAAGGCTCTAGTGGGTTTAGTACAAGGTTAAAGTTTAACCATATAAGTAAACTGCTTTGAAGACCTAGTGACTATGGTAAATGTATACTGGTAAAAACTGGAGCAGTTGGTAAAGTAGATAGATAGATGAATATAGGAACCAAAGTGTTTAAATAGAAAACCCACAAGCAGATTCTAGGTATCACAACTAGTGTAAAACCTTTGGGCAGACTACTTAAATTAAACAATAACTAAAGTTGTATGAGTGGCTAGTTATACACTCTTCTTATGGTTGCCCTCTGTGACTGTTGTAACAATACAACCAAAAGCCAAAATATATTATTAATAAAAACCTGAATTGCAAGTACTTACCTTTAATATTAAAAAAATAAATAAATAAATTAACTAATATAAAAATACCTTTACTTATCAATAAAATTGTTAATATAATAAAAAAATAAACTATAGACATGTCATATTTTAAGTATATAATCAAAAGACTATTTTGTACTAAAAAAAAAACTTTTTCAGCAACTTTTTCTGCAGATCACTTATACCAAATTTTTGCTAAAAACATTTAATTATTTTTAAATATTTTACTAGGTTAACTTTACTTGTACCATTAAGTAAAGTTGTTCAGCATACTTCTGCTTCTAGGTGGCCAAGTTTTAAGTTCCAACAACTCCTGGCTATTGAGAAATGTTACAAAAACTAATATTTTGGGTTTTGCTTATTTGCTTAAAATTTTACTAATTAAATATACTCAGTTCATTATTAGTAATTAATTTAGCTCACCAAGATGGACATTTTGAAATATATTTTGTCTTAAACAAACAAAACTTTATAGTTATCTTCAAAAAGGCAAAATCTAAAACTTGTTTTTGCAGGTTTTTTTATTGGCAATTTTAGGAAAATTTACAAGGATGGCCTGGAAAATTTACTTTTCTGGTATCCATTAAAATTTTCTAAACATCTAATCACTTAGATTCTTCCTAACTAGTCTAGAAACTACAAAACAGAAAAATTTTTTCTAGAAAACTTATTTTAACTATTTTTGTATAACAAAAAATTAAGAACTATTATTGGCTATACAAGTTACATAGATTACAATAATTGCAATAGTCATAGTAATATCTCTAAGAAATATATACTATTCCTATAATAATATAATTACTTATTAAATTCTAAACAAACAAGAATTTAGAAAACTTTTTTTTATGACAAATTTGTTCCAATTACAAAATACCAACTTTCTCAAGTTCTGAACCTGACTCTGTTGATCTTGGCTATTTTTATGAAAACTTTTCTAAAAGTTTTGGTATCAGAGTTTATGAAGAAACCCCATTATCTTTTCATCCAATTCCTACTAGCAGACAACCAAACAACTGCTTTAACATTGAACTTAGAGGCAACACCAAATGCTATTATTATTTTAAAGCTCCCAAAACAAGTAGCATAGTCACTTGCATCTGTGGCAAGTTTCATACCAACTTTGTCTTACAAAAAAACTTAACATATGAACAAATCCAATTTGGACAAGCTACTAAAAAATCTAAAGAGAAAAAACTAATTGCAACTAATATTGCTGAGTCTACTGAATTTGTCCTACCATCTCCAACCACTTTACCTTCACTATCTACACACCAATATATTTGCATTACTTGCAACCAACCTATTACTTGCAAAGTAACCAACAACAGGCATTATTTAGCTGCTGATACTTTGTTATATAATAACAAACCTTATCACAAATCCTGTATTAAAAATCAAATTAACTTACAACAAGACTCTTTCAAAAACTCTCAACAAAGCCCTTTCAAAAACATTCAGCAAGATCTTTCTAAAAGTCATACTTTATTTGCAAATAAACTTTCAACAAATACTTACTCAATAAAAATCTCAAAACCCACTTATCTCTCAACTCAATCCCTTAACACTGCTAGAAAATAATCAAAACAATGAAGATGAAGATTTGAATATTGATGATACAACTACTACAAATAACAAGCAACAGCAAAAACAGCCACAACAAAAATAACAACAAAAACAACAAACAACTTAACAAGATGTACTCTTATCTCCCAATACTAAAACTAAAAATAATCCATCATTTGATTTTCTAGCCAATTTTCCTATTATATCAGATATAGAAAACAATACTAAACTACAAACCCAACTATCTAAAGACTTATTCAACTTTTTTAAACAACATCTTTTTGACTTTTACTCAGAAAAGGAGATCAAACCTGCAACAGAAAATTACAAAGCTCTTACAGCTAGCTTCTATCACATTATTTGTCAAATGGCTGAAACTCAACCAAAATTTCTTTTTGATATTATCTTTCTATCTAATTCTAACATTAACCAGAAAGCTACAATTCCTTTCAACATTCTAGAAGGAAGTTTCAAAAAACTTATACTTAAATTTACTACTATTCTATTTACCAAACTTAATTATTCTGAAATTTTTGCATCACTTATTACTGTTTCTTCATACAAAACCTAAAACAAATTACAATTTTGTATTAACCTTGCAAGAATACACCTTTATCTATCTGACAATTATCAATTTATTAATTATATAAAATTTGCTGAGGACATTAAACTAAGACTCAAAAGATTTACTGTTAGCTCATCAGTAGTTAATATTGACAAAAAAAACCAATTTATAAATATTAAAATGGATAAAAGATTTAATATTCATCTTTTCTTCAACATTCCTGAACCTCTTTTTCTTGAAAAGTACAATATTTTATCATTTAATAACTCCATAGACCACTTTAATAAATGGTTTAAAAACTTCTTCTCTTTATACAAACACCAATTTACTGAATCTCTTAATGAAACCAAAGTTAAAAATGCACTAAGGTTTCAATTTCAACAACAATTTATTAAACACCTCAAAAACTTCTTTCTATTAAAATTTTTTTTAAAAAACTCCACAACCTTCAAGAATGATGTAATGAAGCTATCTGGCATACTAATTATTATATATATACTTGCACTGACTCTAACTGTATACATCTTGATAAAACCAAACTCAAAGAAAAAGAAAAAGAAACTATATCTAGCAACAACCAACCAGACTATCAATATATACATTTCTATAGTAACCTCCTTAAAGAAACTTTGAACAAATCCTATTCACAATATTCAAAAACAGAAAGTGAAACCTGGAATCATTCTAATATTGATGCCTCAATTTTCTATATTAATGGTAAACATGAAACAACTTTTAAGAAAAAATTTCCAACTCAACTTCTTGACAACCTTGCAACCAAAGCTAAAGAATATGTATATGCCAACAATTCAACTAAAACAAACTTCAAACATAGAAGTTAATATTTTTATTAATACCTTAAAATTTACCAAAATATTGCTACACAAAATCATAACATTGACAAACTTAATTGACAGCAAGCTATTGACTTTCTCACAACTAAAGTTATTGACACAAACTATTTAGCTCATGTTATTACTTACTTTTACACAAATGATATTTCTATAAACTTTCCTGAAATTGTTAAACACTTTCAAGAAAAAGCATATTCTGTAGCAGAAACAATCTTACAAAACAAATTTAACTTACAATTTCAAGAACCAACAGTTCTGAAAGATTTACTCTTTCTTACAAACACTCCTTTAAATAAATTCCTCTGTAGATCACATTAATGCAGCCACCACTTTTAAGACTATGATGTCATCCACTTTAAGTGGACTATTCTTAATGAGAATAATGTAAGTAGACAAGTGGAAAAGTCTATTTATGTAGAAAACCAAGTTTATGATAGCCAAACTCAATGTACAGAGCAGGCTATGGCACTCTTCACAGCTGTGAGAGCTGAGCATATAGTAATTGAATCTACAGAAGAATCTTCTACTTTCTTGAATCTTATTGCTTCATCACACTTTAAGAAAACATCACAAGACTCATTACACAATACATAGGTCAATCTAGACTTATGTTATAATAAATAGTTAGCCCATCAAGGCCTACCTCTACTTCCACATCTACAAACTCTTTATTCCTTTCTTAAACATATACATCCTTACAATATACACCACTTAATCTTTACAACTTTACATTAGCAATATCAATTAAACTAGACTACAGTAAATGTTTAATACACTTATCAAATGAACCAGAACCTCCATCTGACCACTTCATTCCACATCAATTTGGTTATGAATTCTATTTATCAATACTCATCTCTTCAAAATATTTTCCAATACTTAATAACATACAATATACCAAACCTATTCTTAAAGATAATGTTGTAAATTACACTTATCCACAACTAGTCAAAACTGTTCTATCTGGCTATGATGATACTGTTATTGCTAATGAACACTATGGCTTTATGCAACTGCATACATATTACAATAAATTTCTAGCTTATAACCATCTTCTACTACTTCCATATTTATAAACAATTATTTCATTCTTATGTTATATTTATAGTTTTGATTACTTACCAAGCAATACTTATGACTATACTTTAACTATTTCTATTAAAAATGATTACAGTGAAGCTCATATTTACCTTCCATCTGAACCTAAACCCCTACCTAATCATTTTATTCCACTACTTCAAACTATTTAGCATTATCCAAATATCTTACTAAAAACAGATATAACAGAAGATAATTTTCTTAACTTAACAAATTCATACTCAACAATATTTAAACCAAACTCATTATCTTTTACATCTTCAATACCATTACAACAACTTTTATCTATTTTTACTTCAGCATTATCATCTCCAACATCATTGCCACTTCCAACACAAACTTCTATACCTATACAAAACTCATGTGATCTCTATTTAAACATTGCTACACATAATATTAGAGGATTTAACACAATTAAAAAAAAAGAAGCTTAGCAAAATTACTGTCTTTATAATAATATTAACATTGCCTGTATCACTAAAACAAAAATTGCTAACACTACTAACCTTCACTTTTGTAATAATAATCAATTTACATACTTTTGGGGGCAAATTCTGAAAATTCTGCTGAAGATGTTGCTATTATGATTCACAATTACCTTCAACCACATATACATAACTGTCAAACACACCCTGAAAAAGCAATAGCCTGAGACCTTTTCTTTAAAAGTGAAGTTAAACTCCACATTATAGCAGTTTATCTCTTTTCTACTAATACATATTGATATAATAAAACACAAAAAACAGTTATTTCATGAATCCAACAAGCCTATCAACTAAATCTTCATCCAATTATTCTTGGTAACTTCAATATACATGATGATATTTGTAACTCATCATCAAAATTTCGACTCACTAACTACCTTCATCAAGCCAACATGTATGATCTTGGTGCACATATTGATAACAAACACTTCATATAATCAAACAATACTAGTCAAAGTTGCATTGACAATATATAGACAGATTCATTTAATATACAGTTATTTCTTTCTTACAATCTTGATAATAGTAACAACTAAACACTAATTGACTACTCTATTCTTCTCTTTTCATAGTTCTTTACTAATGCATTTAGTAAACCTCCATGCTATCACACTGGCATTAGTTGTAGAATCTTTAATTACAATGCCATGTTATCAGAAAAATGGACAGAATTTTCTGATCTACTCTCTCAAAAATTAACTTACATAATACTTCACTTGATTGCAACACTAATAAAAGCATAGAAACTACTTGTATAAAATCAAGCACTCAATTATTTATACTGCTATACACTCAATTTCTAATAAAAAATCTCACAAATGCAGTTATAATCACAAATATTCACCTCACAGTACTACATTCTACCTATCACTTAAAGAATTTAGACACTTAATTAAAATTATTAAAGATTAAAATAACAATTTAAATATTAACACAATTAACTCTAAGATTAAAAATATAAATACAAGATCTAATTGTGATTTTCAAATCTTATTCTCTAACCAACAGCCAGAACTTAAACAATGGACTCAGCATGCTCAAAATATTTGAAAACAGCTCTACCATGTATGCCATCTGAAAAACTCCTTGCTACTTTGACAACAAATTCAACAAGCCATTGAAAAAAAATGTGAAACACTCTTCATATATCCCAAACAAGCTTTAAACAGCATCCTCAATCATTACAAATCTCCTATTCACTTCTGAAATATTAAACTTCCTAACCAACTTGTTACAGAGCCACATCTTATCAAACAATATATACAATCTTATTTTTTTAACTGGACAGCCTATCGACCAATTGACCAAAACCTATTTAATAATTTTTGGTTTATACAATACCAATCACAATTACATATTGATACTCAATGGTATAGCTTTATTACCACTTCTATTACAAAGGAAGAAATGTTCTAAACTATAGCAAACTTCCTAATGGGAAAGCCTGCAGCCCTATAGGTATCAGTTATGAAATGCTTAAACATGCAAGTGTTGTCTGCATTAAAGCTATAACTGCTCTATTTAATTACTGCCTTAACTCAGGCCAAACTCCAAAACAATAAAAGCATAGCAAAATATACCCTATTCCTAAGTGTAATACATTTGATGAAGATCTTAACCTTACTCATTCTATAAGCTTAATTGAACATAATCATAAAGTCTATACAAAGATTATTACAAACAGAATCAGCACAATATTCTCATAGCATTCAATTCTCTCATCATACAACTATATTGCTCTACTAAACAACAGTATCTCAATACTTATACACATACTTAACAATCTTACTGAAGATGCATTATGTAACCAAAAACCAATATAACTTTTGTCTTAAGACATAAGCATGGCCTATGATTCAGTTAATCTTGATCTTCTTAAACATTCTCAGCAGTGTCTTGCTCTTCCACCTACTATTATCAACATTATCATTAATTTACTTACTGATTGACAAAATCAAGTTATTACAAATCTTGGTCTTACTTCTTTATATCCTACATTCAACAGTATCAATCAGGAAGAAACTATTACCCCTCTTCTATGAAGAATATACTATGACCTACTTATTTTATATATTTACAATAACTTTAATGAATACAATACTAAAGTTTCCTGGTCAACTAATCTTAAAAACCAAACATTCAACAAACTTGAATTTCACTACTCTGTTCTTGTCTATATAGATGACACTTTATGAATTGGCTCCTTATAGCAAGAACTCTTACAAATTTTATTAACATCAAAATCTTTTTACAATATGGCCAATGTTCAAATTAATCCTATTAAATCAATACTCACAACCAACATTCTTCCAACTAATTATAGGCCTATTATTTATAACAGTCATTTACTCAATCTTTATTCCTCAAATAAATCATTTAAATTTTTAGGATGCTGGTTTACACTTAACAACAAACAAGCAAAACAAACTAAGCTTATTACAGCTAAATCATCACATCTTATTAAAATTGCAAGCACAAAAAAATCACTAACACATATGCACAATACATTATTAATACAGTTATTATCCCTACAATTGAATACTATATTCACAACATCGTTCTTAGTTAGAATATAAGTAATAAAATTCTTACCAACCATATTGGATTTGTCAAAAGCAAGGCCAAACTTAGTCATACAATCTCTACTAGCACATTACTCCATTCTCAACTATATAATATTCGAAATATATAGAATATTCAACTTTAATACCATATAAAAAACTATATCAAAAGACTTAACTCCTCTAATCTTCTTAGTATAAGTACTTGCATTCAGCTTCAACAACTTCAAAATAATCTTTAATTACCTACTAGCATCTTAATACACAACAATCCTATTATTAATAGACCAAACAAACATACTACTAATTTTAAAATAATCCAACTTTTTAAATATCTTGGCATGATATTCATTTCCAACCCAACTTACAACATTCTATATACCATTTAACAAGGTTTTATCTTACTAGAATCTCTACTCTTCTCACATCTAAAATATTTAATCTTTAAAAAACAACTTAAGCATCATGATATTCTATATCTAGATCAACTTACTACATTTGACAATTCATGCTTATTAGACTGAAAACATATCTCTCCTCATATACACAAGATTCTAAATGACAAACAGCCACTTTGGTTTACTTATTTAAAAGACCAAGTTACAAACCATTCCTACAATCACACACTTTATCAACATTTACATTTACCTGATACTAATTACTACAGTTATACAACTGGATACTTTTCATTATGCAAAAAACCATGGCTTATTACTGTACTTGATAACCAAATTATTGTTGAAAAAGCCAGAAGGCAACCTTCAACATCTTGATCTATTCATATTACCTACTGGCAATACAATATTGAACTACAATTTACTTAACTTTATCCTCTTCCACCTATTCAATTCTATATATGCCCTGGCTGTTCTCTTAACACCTAAATAATTGCTGACAAATATACAATTGCTATTCCTACCAACCTCTCAATTCAATTTTTGGGTTGAGTCAACACTTATAACAAAACTTTTAACTTTAATGCTAATCATCTTAATCTTATATACTCTATTGCAATTTAGCATTCTACTCAAATTCCAAACCTTCCAAATATCACTATCTCTAATCAACCAGTTCTTGTAATTTTTAAACCTTGTTCACTTATACATAACCTTCAACAAATAGCCAACTATAATGCTAATCTATTAGAACTTCATTTTTATACTGATGGCTCTATTATTAATTTGAAAACTTCACAATGCTTGATGGGTATTGGATGAGTCAAATTTCTAACTTTATATTATATACATTTCAAGCTAAAACAAAACTTTGGTCTTGTTCATTTAAAGCTGAACTTACTGCCATTCTATCGGCCCTTATTACTGTTCCTAGAAATAATATTATAAACATATATACAGACTCTCAATTTGTAATTTCTAAATATCAAAGCATTTTAAACTTTTCTACAACCTTATCATATACATATACACTATACTTTTCACTATGGAACTCACTAATTAACTTGTTAATTCATATAAAATTTAATTATTTTTCATAAAGTTACTGCACATCAATATAACACATATAACAATCTTGCTGACCAACTGGCACGAAACTATTACAACTTATCATATCTAATTTTTGTCTTACAATATCTATAACTCATCTTATACTCTAAATTTTGAAAACTTTCCTTTAGAACTACTTACTCATTGCAGTATTCGTACAATCTGTTATGCACATATCTACACACTATGGACTACACAAAACATATTTCAAAAATGGAATAAAATTTTTAATAAAATAAATTGGCAAGCCACTTGACTATATATTAATAACAACCAAAAAATCTCAAACTTATCACATAACTTTTAATCTTCTATTTTCAAATCTTTTAGAATTAAAATTTTACTCGATGACCTTTCTACTCTACATATTCTTTACAAATGATACCACTCATACCTACCAACTTGTCATCAATGCCATAAAACCAATTTTTATTTTTATTGAATAATATGTTCATCTGACCAGCTGCTATACAATCTTATTGATAATTTTTTACAATATATTCTAAATATAAATACACTTGACACTACTTCAGAAACAATAACTAAACTATATCACCAAATTAAACAACTGTATTGTATAACTACATACAACACAATAGACTTATCATTAATTTTTTCAACCTTATCTGGCTTAGTACTACATGAAATTATTTCTACTATTTCAAATTTATCATCCAAAAAATTAGCTACAACACTTGTTATTAAATTTTTACTTTATCTTAATCAACAAATATACTATAAAATTTGGATCTTTTACTGTATCTCAAGATCAACATCTCATCTTTCCACTTTTAACTCATTTTCAAATCTTACTTCACACTTATCTCAATCTCTTTTTTCTAATTCAATTCACTCTAAAATTAACTCCTAGTATATACAATAGATCAAATACCAAACTAATTTCTTATATATAATTACTAACAACCAAATTTAGATAAGCCTTGGTCATTCATGTTGGTTTAGGTTGCAGATAAACTAGTCTGAGCTTTTATTCTTTTTATAATATTTTTAATAGTAAATTTATACTTTATGTAAAAATTTCAAATAAATATTCAATAAAGATAGAGGCATGGCCTTATTATTAATATTAAAAAAAAAAAAAGTATACAATCAAAACAAAAATATCTGATTTTTTTCTGTAAATGAAAATAGTAATAATCTATTAAGATTTTGATATATTCTGTAGCATTAAGTAATATATTTTTTATTAATCTTTTAATAGTATATTTTTATAATAATATTTCTAAAGAAATATGTATAATTATGTATTAAACAGGTTTATAAACAACTATTACATAAGTTTTAAAAAAAAACTCTTTCTGCAAATTCATTGTACAAAAATTAACAAAAAATTCATTTATCTAAAAACATTTATAACTATTTATTTTACTAAGATAAATTGTTCTAATGTTTTAAGTAAACTTGTTCAACTCAGTGATTTATATATACTCTGAAAATATTACAGATCTAGCTTTTATATTCACTGAGAAAACTGTATTAATAGCCCTTGGTTCTCAATTTTAGAAAATTAACTCTTTTGCAGTTTTTATTACAACAACTTGTCTTATACCTTTAATTAAAGTTGTAGTGCACACTTGTCTGGTCAAAACAAGCTCTAACAGAAGAATTGTGACTTGATATTGATAGAACTACAGCTAAATTTATTTTTTATTCTTTTGTAAAACTCTTTTTCTATCTTTTGTCCTTACCCTATCTCCTTTTTCTCTTACACGACTTTTATGTAACTATACTATCATTTCCCAATATATACTTTATTAATTTATACCAAAATTCTGTAACCCATCTATTAATAGAAATTTATTGAACACAATCAGTTATTACTATATTTGGTTTTTATTAATTGTATACAGCAATTTGTGTTGCAAACTTTATTATATCAATATCCAAGTTATATTTGTGATCCTAATCATTCTAGTTATATATCAGTATTACTTTTGTAATACCTCAACTATACTATCCTTGTCCTTATCTATTATTCTTATAAAATCAATTATCTAACTATTAGAAATCTTTCTAAGTTTTTAATATAATACTCATCTAATTTATAATAAATCTAAAAATGTCTACACTAAACAATCAAGTGTCTAATACAGCAGACCTTGATTACTTCTACCAAAACTTCTCTAACAGTTTTGAAATTACTTTTATAAAGAAGAAAATGACAACAACACTCGCCCAATTTCTCCTAAACTCAAACCAACTTCTTGTCTTATTAAAAATCTTAGAAATAATAAAATTAGTCACTTTTTTCAAGCTCCTACTTCTACTTCTGTGATTACTTGTCACTGTGGCAAATATTATACCAAATTCATCTCAACTTCTAATACTAACTATATTTAAGCTACCTAATTTACTACAGTTTATGTTAACAGTAAAGCAAAAAAGAATCTTAACAAACCAGGCTAACAACTTCTAACTAACCTCTTTTCTTTAATCAACAATATCTCTCTATCTCCTATTCCTAATATACATTATCATATATGTTCCAAATGCTTTCTTCCAATTGGTTGTACCAAGAGAAATGATTGGCATTATCTTAATAAAAAATATGTTACTAAAAACAATGAAGTCTACCATCTTATCTGCATGACTGCCTCATTTTAACATGAAGCTAGTTCATCTCAAACTAAGAAAAATCTTACTCAAACCTTCTAAAACATTCTATATAAATCCTCTCAAACTACTAATTCTTTTACTACTGCTTCCTACTAAACCTCAACTTCTTCTAATCTTATCAATTCCTTTTTTACTACAACTACCAATACTAACCCTATCTCTAACCAACCTCTTATTACTAACATTTCTTATAATACTAACTTAAATCTTAATAATTCCAAAAATACTAACCCATCTGATAGTACTCTTAACAAACCTTTTCCTCAAACTATTCTAGTATTACTAAACCAAAATCTAACTCTACATATGACTAGCTTGCAAATTTTCCAATTACTAAAGAAATACAACTCAATAAGAAATTACAAACTACTTTTTTTCTCTAACTCTTTATTTTTTTAAAAAATTTCTTTATGCTTTTTATTCTAGTAAAGAAATCAAGCCTGTCACCTTCATTCAATCTGCACTTAAAGCCTTATTCTACTACATTATCTGTATCATAACTGGGCTATGGCCTGAATTCTTAACTGATCTTATTTATAGTAGCAATCCTAATATTGATAAAAGTGCTACTGGTTACTTATATATACTAACAATGTAATTATTATTAGCAAAATTTATAGACATTTCAAAAACACTAATTATATATCTATTATATACTAATAAACAAAGATAAACATAAATCACTCTTACTACTATCCTCTTTTATTAACCTAATGCTTAACTTGCTTAGGCTTTTATTTAAACTCCAACAAAATTTAGAATTTATGTACAATTAATGTATTAGCATTATCTTTTTCTAATTTCTAGGAAAAGTTAATTCTAACTTATTAAACTTCAATGCCAACTATATTGACCTTATTTATTAACAGTTATTAAACATCCACTATTAAGTTTTCTATACCAACAATTTTAATTTCTAACTCTTATGTTTTCGAAATATTCAAAACTAGTAAAGCAGCAAATATACTTGACTAATATTTAATTCTTAATAATTTTCAACAACAACTTAATTTTTGCACTAATGGTTCAGTAATTAATATTGGAACTAACCAATATACAATAATATTGGCTAGGTTCAGGTCAATAATAATAACCAAATTATTTACAAATTTTCTGCCAAAATTAACTTTTGGCCATTATCCTACAAAGCAGAACTGATGGCCATTCTCTTAGCTATTTCTACTACATCCCAAAATGCAATAGTCAACATCTTTACAGATTCCTAATCTATCATTACTAAATATACTGACATTTATACTACACTTTCTAATTCTAATAAACTTTTTAAATTCAATACATGATCTATATAACATATTTTATTGAATATTATTAAATCTTATAACCTCCAAATCAACTTTTATTAAGTGCAAGCTCATACTGACAATAATCTGAACAACCTTCTGACTCTTTTACTAAGCAACATAATCTTTCTCCTGATTTATACTTCAACTATACTAATATCTATAACCTATACTATATGCTATTCTGAAACTAATATTTTATAGAATATCTTACAAGAATATTTATCAAAAATATTTGCAAAGTTTACATTCTGGCAATGTGGTCATCTCAAAAACAGAACCAAGAATAGAACCAACTTATTTCAGAAATAAATTGGAGATCTACTTGGCTATACTTTAATTATAACTAAAAATCAACACATAATATAACCAACTTCAAACTTAATTATTTTAAATTCTTTAAAAGCAAAATTTTACTAAATGAACTATATACACACTTTCTATATCATAAAATATACCTACATACTTTCTATAATATGAACTGCTTTTATTACAACCTATCTGACTCCTTAACATATTGGTAAACATGTTCTAACCTAACACTACTTATTAGTATTATTTAAGATACTATCTTCAAACATATTAGTCAAAGCAACCTAAACTTCTCTAAACTTTGACAAGAAAAACTTATTCAAAAAATTCAAAATTATAAAACCTTTTATTAGATACTATTTAATGAAAGCATATTCTATCTTAATATCATTCTTAAAGGACTCATATTCAAATCTCTAATTCAAACAATTCAAAACCTTAACATTCCTTACAACTTAGCATCACAAATGGTTATTAAAATACTACTTGAAATCAATAAGCTATATTATAAACTATTCTGAAAACTATATTGCATAAACTTTTCAAATTAGAAAAAACAACAAGATCTTAAACTTCCTTTTTCTAAATATTTAACTCAAACTAATTATAATAGATAAACTAAATACAACTGCCAAACATATACATATTCATGTATATGTAAACTACCTAACCAAGTATACTTGAACTCTAACACATGCCCACCTCTTGGTTATACTATTAGAAAAATTAATATATAGACTATTCTCTAGATTAAATACAATATCTTGTTTAACTATATTTTAACTATTCAAATCTAGATGAGTTTTGACCACTCTAGTAGGTTTAGGTTACAGATTAATATGTCTGAGCTTTATTCTTGAATGTAGTTTTCTTCTTATTTGTACTTAAGTTAGTTATATATAATTAGCAGTTTAATGGTTAGCTCTAACTGCAAGTGTTGGTCTTGACTATAGCATTTATATATAGAAATATTTCTGTACATAGTAACTTCATGAAGTTACTAACTTTAAAAACTACCAATAAAGATATTAGCAAAGCCTCAACTTAATACCAAAAAAAAAATTTTGGGATGGGGTCTTATAGCCTATTGGTCTAGGCACTCCTTTCTCTATAGACAAAGTCAACAGTTCAATTCTAGCTAGAAGCAAAAACTCTGTAATCTATGGAAGCATATAAATGTATATGAAGCTCTGTAGCTAAGTTCATGCAAATGAAGATTAGTATAAAAGAAGTTTCCAGAAAGAAGTTTAATAATATAAAGAGTTAGTGCTTACTGTAAAAGATTTAGTGAACATACCAGAAATGGAGAGAAGGCACAATAGCAGATAATATGATAAATATAAAAAAAAGCTACAGAAAAGGAATAGACTTACTGAAATTTGAATATTTCTGGCATTAAAACTAGTTTAGTAAATATAGGATATACTAAATTGGATCTAAGTAGTATTCTTGGTACCAGCTTAGTAAGCTTGTATCAAAAGTAAATTCAAAAGAATATGATACTTAGTAACATTCAATAAAGTGGTACTTTGATATAAATAGCAACTAATATAGCTCTAATCTGATATGTTACAACAATAGTAATATAGGTATTACATATATATACAATTCATGTTAAAAATCAAAAAGTTTAAATAAAGAACTCATAGACAGGTCTTAGGTATGGCATCTAGTAGGTAACCTATAGGCAAAACCATTAATTAGATAATTACTAAAGTTATATATATAACTAGATGTACTTTTATTGATATTTAAATATATAATCATATATTACTTAATAAAGACATATGGACAAGATTGTCATTTCAAATAGAAAAACAAAAAGTTTAAGAATTATACTACAAATTTTATTATAATAACAGCATTTGTTCCTTAAGTAAAAAATATTTCAAGACTAATTTTAAATTAGTTGAACTCAAAAAAAAATATGCCAATTTCAGTTCCTTTTGTAGCATCTAGCCCAAATAAACTTGCTTTTTCTTGTATTTCCTTTATATTTTATTTGAGCAACTATGATTATTAAATCTTAAGGTTTAATATTGCAATAAACCAAATAAGAAATTTTTTTGTAAATAAATTAAGAGTTCATATATTTGTTAGCTATTTTTTTAATTTAGCTATATGTACATTTATAACAAAAAGTAATAAAAACCCCAAATTGGTTTATTTATAAATTTTTATATATATAATCTTATGAGTAATATATAGCAATTTATGAAATTTAAAAACTATCTTAATTCTAATATATATAATCTAATAATTAAAACCTAATCACAAAATATAGTTATGATGCTTAGAATCATATTTATACTTTATATAGCATTAAAGCATACTCTTTATTGTAGGCCATTCTTGGTATATTAAAAACTTAACTTTTTAAATTTTATTTATGATTTTAAATTTTTATAAAATCATATTGCAAAGGTGAAATTATTTATTATAACTAGATGCTTTAGTTGCTTAAAAGAAGTTAAAAATGAGCATACTATATTAGTTATTATATTATACTAGTAAAATTCCTTTAGAATCAAAAGCTACAATAATAAATTTTATATAATAAATAATTTTATATAAATAATTTTTATTGTTAGCTGTTTTGTATTCTAGAATTAATTCATATTTTATATTGTACTACTATCAATAACTGTTACTAGAATACTCAGCTTTATTAATTTTATTTATTCTTAGTATGTTCTATGTTTTAGTACATTATATTATTTGTAATTTTGTAAACTATAAATAGAAAAAAATATATTTAATCTAAACTAAAAAGAATAATATTTGAAATATTAGTAATTAAATAACCCTTATTGTGAAATAATTTTTTTTATATGCTATACATCTGGTGTAAAATTAAGTTTAAATTAAATATATTTTCTTCTGTTTAAATATAGTATTTAATAATAAAGCACAAAACTAGGTTCTTTATTAAATAACTTGTACTAAACCTATTTTGTTCTATAAGTTACTAAAAAATTATTATATATTACTTGGATATATGATTACTCAATTACATGCATTAAATTTTTATTTTATAAACTATGTTATTATAAATTACAAATAATGACAATATTAATTATAAAAATCTAATTAAATTATTATAACAATGCTGCTTATTTTAAAATGTTCATTATTTCAATTAATAAATATAATTGTTATAATAATATTTAAATAAGCAAAACATAATAATTATAATACTTTTTAAAATAGAAAAAATATAACACATCAAAAAGTTAACCAGAACTATCTCTATTAATATATCTTATTAGAAATAATTTAATTATATATAAATTAATTTTAAATATTAGCATAGACTAAGCCTAACTAATTATTGTGCTTTGCAAAAAGATGTGGTTGTTGCAGATCACAATGTTGTGTAAAAATCGGAGATTTTACTGATTTTTTGTGATTTCAAAAATCATAAGGATTTTAAGGATTTTTTAAATAAAATATATCAAGTGTCTATTTCAATACTTCAGATTTTTATTTTCCTTAACAATGGTTTTCGCATATAGTAATGACTTGAAATAGCGTATTATTTATTTACATTATGATAATTATTCAACATTGCAAATTGCAAATCTTCTGTATATTAGTAAAAGTTTCATAAACAAAGTACTGTGAATATATAAAAAATGGGGAACTGTAACTAATCCTTGGAGACAAATACCTGGACATCATAAAACTTTTAATTGAAATAATATGAATGTAAGATTTTTATTGTACTTATATTATATATTTTAACAACTATCTTAAATTTGTATTAAAACAACAGATACTACGAAGCATTATTCAAAAAAATCCAAGTTTGTATCTTGATGAAATTATTTTGCAAATGGAAGCTCAAACTGGCAAAAGTGTCTTAATTTCTACTATGTGGCGTTCACTTGCTTATTGTGGGATAACAAGAAAAAAGATATTTATTTTAGTTTATAATCAATTTTCACTCTGGGTAATATTATTCGGTATTATAAAATTTTTAAATTTAAAATTAGGAATTAGAGTTAGTTTTAGGTTAAAGTAAAAGATTTTATATATATGTAAAATTTGACGTTGAAAACTTTACTTAGAAGTCCAAAGTATGGTTTTCATAATAAGATTTAAGATTATAAAGCTTTTCGATTTTTTTTATTTTTTTCATTTTGTTTTAGTTATAGTTATACAATATTTTGATTTTTATACGATCAGATAACATTAGTTAGAATAAAAATTAACAATAGTAATTATTTTATTTGCATAATTTATACAAATATAATCTATATAAAATAATGTTTAATATTTTATTTTTAGCTACATAAAGCAGCCAAAGAATGCAATGAACTACTTCATAGTGCCTTTATGGCACATATTGGTTCCCAATATAAAAGTAATCAATTAATTTTTTTAGATGAATCCTCTAAGGATGAACAAACCATTGCTAGAAGATATGGTTATTCTAAAATAAACACCAAAGCTGTTAAAAAAATAGTTTTTCTTTGTGGTAAACATTATACAATTCTATCTGCACTTACTTTAGATAGCATTATTGCCATTAGTATTATAGAAAACAGTTATACAAAGACAACATTCAAAGAATTTGTAATTACTCAAGTGGTATGATTTATAATTATTATTTTTTTTATACAAATAAATAATTTTTTAATTATTTTTTAGCTGCCACAGATGAGTTCATTTCCACATAAAAGAAGTGTTTTAATACTTAATAATGTAAGAATACACCATGATAATGGACTACTTGAATATTTACATGCATTCGGTGTACGAGTAGAATTTCTCCCTCCTTATTCACCAGACCTCAACCCAATAGAATTAGCCTTTTCATCTATAAAAAGTTATTTAAAAAGACATCAGTACTTCGTAGAAAGTTGTTTAGATTCAAAATATCTGTTATTTGTTGCATGTTCTCAAATTACCTCATCACTTTTTAGTAGTTTTTTTAATGCGGCTTGTTATAAGTAAATGTTTTTTCAACAGATAATGTATTATTTGATGATACAAAATGCATATTATATCTTGTGGCATATTCATGAAGAATTTGCTGTTCACCAACAGTATCGATTTCACATTTTATAAAGTCTTCATTTGATAACTTAAAAATCAATTGTATAGAGATTTTTTGTTGTTCGAAGCTTAATAAAAATCCTTGATAATAACTTTCAGTACCTTCGCATTCATCTACATATTTTAAAAAATCTTGAATAGTAGGTTTAATAATTGATTGTAATGACTGAATAGGCATTTGGGGTAATCCATAATTTTGTGAAGGAAAATATGATATAAATGGATTATAAAATGGTGATAGAATATAATATTGTCCAGAATAAACTGGTTGCTATAAAAAATTAGATTGTTGCATTGAATTAGGTTGCAATAAAGCTGGTATCGATGATAATGTTGAAGGTGAAAATGGTGAAGGTATTTGTAATGATGTCAAAGATGAAGGTGCTTGTTGTAATGATGCTAGAGATGATGATAGTTGCAATAATACTGAATATGAAGGTACTTGTAATGATGATAAAGATGATGATACTTGTGGTGATACTGAAAATGAGGGTAATGTTAAAATAGATTGACTTTTTTTGACTGATATGCAAATAACAGATGTGTAGGTGGTTCAGTTGGTGATGCCATTGCTTTGTTCTTTATAAAAAAAATAATAAATATATTAGTTATATATATATATTTAATATTTATTTTATAAATTATTCTTACAATTTCAGATGCCCAAACAGAAAGCATCATGAATGTAATTTCAATATGATTTTCTTTAACACTGTCTTTGTTCAAGCAGGGTCAATTATGAATTAAGCAATGATTTGCTTCATGAATATCTAAGACATTCTTTGCCATTAATGATTCAGTTGGAGATAAGTTTGAAGTTCTAGGTATAGAATTAATATTTTTAAAATTCAAAGTATTGTTATTATTCGAATTATCATCTAACTCAAGATCCTAAATATATAATATATAATTTATAGTAAGTAATATAGTAATAATAATCATATATGTTATACAGCATTAATACTTACATTTTGTTTCAAATTTGAAGCAATGAATGTTATAAAAAAAGCCATATCAATATTTTTAGAAGTATATTTTCAGTAATCAGCTTGAAATTTTTTAAAATCACGATTATCTACTAATTGAGTGACTGCTCCTGTAGCCTTTTCAGGTTTAAATGCAATATGATAATCGCTTGATTCAATTGATTTTCTTTTTGTCAGAGTTTCAATATTTATGTGAATTTCTGAAAGCAATTCGTCAACTGTAGATATTCTAGATGAATACCACTTTGCCGGAAGAGTTGTACCATTCTCTAACTTAATAAAAATTCCATAATTATACTCATATTCACTATCATCATCAGATAAAGACTCATTAGTACTATGCTCTTCATAGTCATTATTATAATCTTCAGTAAATCCCAACCCATCCTTTTCTTCATTAGCATTAGTATCTAGAATGGTAAGATCATATGATTCAAATCCTGAAAGAGTATCGACATTTGTAACTATGGAACCTAATATTGTTTTAGACTTTTTTGCCTTTGAAGATAATCTTAATAACATACTGTTGTATCGAGAACATAATGAAAAATTAAAAGGTTCCTTTGAACTTAGTGAGTAATTGTAAAATGCTATTTTTTGATGAATATATTCCACTTGTTCTTTTATCCAGTTTGGTTTAAATACCCATGTAAATGCATATTTGACCGCAGCAGTTCGATTATCTTTATGTGGCACATCCGATAAATTGCAATTACATCTTTGTTGTTGTAAATCAATTCCACAGTACAAGCATTTTCGACAACTAAAACAGGTTCCTCAATGGTATTTAAGTTTTGTTTCTTGGGCGTCAGCCATTAGAATTATATGTTGAAAGAAATTTATAATATATATCGATCGATATATAAAAGAATGTGTAAATATATTTATCGTTATTAAAAAAACTATATTAGTATTTATAATAATTAATTGCGTAATTAAAGTATAACGCAATTAAAGCATAACGTAATCAAAGCATAATTTAATTAAAGTATAATATATAGTATAATTTTATATATATTCTTAAATTTAGATTTTACATTTAGAATCCCAGTGATTCTCCGCCATCATCATCACAAAAATCATGTGGCCACATCTTTTTGCAAAGTGCTATAATTAATTTTTAGTTTCAAAATCAATTATTAAAATTGATTTTAAAATATTTGATTTTCGATAACTGATACTCATCTTTAATCAGTATAACGTTATTATCTGTAATTTTCAAACTACCCTGTACAACTACCCTAGTGGCACTGACAGACTTTTACTGATTGATATTTTTTTAAAGTCATAAAATGATATATTAGAGTTAGGTTTATAATTATAATGACAAATACTTTATACTAAAATTTTGCAAGAAATTTTTTTACTAATGCGCAAAAGATGTTTAAATAAATGAAATTTTGAGTTACAGCAGTTTTTTAGAAAATGATAGTTTTTGTTTTGATTTTACATTACACTTGATCTTATAATCTAATTGATCAATCGTGGTAGTTCCTGTCAAATTAACTACTTCAGTATCGCCAACTTACTATGTAATTCTTACCACCACGTGATGATCTACGAGAATAAGCCAATGACGAATCTCAATTTGGTGTAATGTTACTTGATCCTTATAACACTAAATCTAAATAGGAAACCAACTTCCGCGCATTAACAAAAAGTTTTCCTAAACGGGTTTACTAATTTAAATCTTAAATTCTAACCTAAACATAGATCCTAACCCTAACATAAAGAAACTTAAAGAATTGGGTATATCACGTGATGAGGAAAATTTTGTCGATACTGGGAAAGTTTCATTTTCATATGATGATCATCCAATAGCGAGTCTCGTTTTGATGTAACATTACACAATTAGTAAGAACGTTCGTTTTTCAGAAATCGCTTACTTTTCAAAAACTTGCATAAGGAACCACCTTTTGCACTTTAACAAAAAATTCCTTGTGTGATTTTACTATTACTCAATTAAAGCTTAGCTCTATTATAGACTCTAACACTACTTAAATGAATTTATGCATTTTTAAATACTGTCACATGAAAGTAAAATTGGCTAGCTTTTTGGATCAATTTGCAAATCTACATGTGATTATTAATCAATCAAATTACAGCATTTTTATTCATTATTTTACAATATTACAGTACTAAAAACGAATGCTTCAAGAAAAAAGTTTATAAAATGATAAAAACACTGATTATATACATATGAAGGATAGGTAAAATATATGTAAAACGGTATTCAACTACTAAATCTAGCTACAGAACTATCTAAGAACCTGAACTTATATCTACGATCTATGAACCCAAACTTAAAAGCCAACTCAATTTAAAGTGCTTTAATCCTAAATTTCTTATTGCTAATACCACTAACAAGCTTATTCTGCTTCAAAAACCAAATCTAAAATTCCGATCTCTAAAAAAAAAAACCAGCTATTTTGTTAGTAACTATTTTTTTAGCGCATGTTAAAATTCAAACCAAGTCTTTTTTTTCTTTATCTAGTTCAGAAAGTTGCGTCTAAGTTAACTTCTCTAAATAAGAGATTATGAGAGATTAATTTTAGAGTTAATTTTATGGATTTAGTTTTTTCACGCACCTGCACAGCAGTGCATCCCTCTAATTGGCCAATTAAAATGCAAACTTATTGTATTACATTACACTATATCAAAAAACAACTGCAAATCCTAAAATCTGATTGGCTAATTATAGGGGTGCACTACCATGCGGGTGCGCAAAACAATCTTCTGCGGTTAGAAATGATATTTGCGATGATTTTTTGCTTGTGTAATTTTGCGTCCTTAAAAAGTACTTTAAAGTGTATAAATAAGTTACCTGGCAATTGATTTACATTAGCCAATTAAACAGATTTCTGTCTATGATACTGGGGAAGAACTACCCAGGATCGCCAACAAAACTTTGTTGTCACATGATGCCAGGATCGCCAACAAAATTTTGCAGTCGCATGATGATCGACGACAAATTATCCAATTGTTAATCACCATTTGGTGTAACGTAACACGATCAGGAAAGTTAAAAATCGCTTATCTCTCAAAAACCTGCATAAGAAATCACCGTCTGCGCATTAACAAAAAGTTTTCCTTGAGAGATTTTTTGCTATTAGAATTCCTAATAATACTATTAAAACATAGACCCTACACTAACTTAAAGAATTTTTGTCGATATCGCATGACCGCAAAATTTTGTTGGCGATCCTGGGTAAGATTATAAGAAATCACCGTCTGTGCATTAACAAAAAGTTTTCCTTGAGCGATTTTGCTATTAGAACTCCTAAAACATAGACCTTACTCTAACTTAAAGTATTTTCGGCGATGTCACATGACTGCAAAATTTTGTTGGAGATCCTTGGTAAGATTAATTTTCGATAGTTCGCATCCTTTTGTAAAACCTGCTTGCAGCCTATTGACAGAATCGAACATCTTTACTTCAACGACTGCCCACGAAAAGAATAATCTGTTAATCGTACATAAAAAAAAAAGCAAAATAATTAGCGGAATAAAATTGAGTCGATATAAGGTGAGTTGGCGGCATGACCAGATTTACCAGACCCTAAACACTAACATGAAATATGATAAAATTTCACGACTCTTTAGTCCTTATTTTTTCGGTATTTTGAGCCGAGAGAACCTACCATAAATAGTTTAGGCAATAGTATTTTTTAAAATAGTACTAAACAGACAATCAAAATAAAAGCGAATCACAATTCATTAAAGCGGCGATTACATGACGGGAAAAATATAAATACAACCAGAGTACGATAAAAAATCTCTGGGGGGCTTGATCAAATCGTTCTGATCATTCTGATCATTCGAGTGTGCAGTTCAGCAGTACGGAACGTACAGAATGTACAGAACATATAGAACATCGATGACGATCATTACTGTTCCAGTCTATAAGGAAAAATAAGACGTTTCACGGCCAATCATAGGCTTAAATGGAAAAGATATTCGGCAGTCAGAAAAAAAAAAGGATAGGGTTAAATTATTATGTGTATCTCCATATTTCAATTTAAATAAAAATAGAAATTTTTATTGAGTAGAATGCGAAGGCATTTATTTATACATGCTTTGAATATTAACATAACATAAATGGTTTTAAATTTAGGTAAAAAAAAAAATTTAAAACATCAAATGCATCACATAGTAAGCTAGTTATTTAAGAATTTTATGCCTCTGGAGCATCATCAGACACCATCGGAGTAGTTTCATAATAGTATGCACGTTTCCCACTATTACTATTACCTTCAATTACAAGAAATAGTCCAGTTGGCAAACCTTGATTTTTAAGCCGTTTTGGAACTTTGTGTTTTTCATCCCATTCATCATAAATCTTTTTACCTTCACATGTTTTATTCTTAATACCTTTATGATCACAATCCCAAATTAAATTATTAAATCTAATTACCCAAGGTTTTGTTCCCCATTCTCCAATGTAACACTTGTCATTTTCATAACCTCTCTTAAGAATCGAGTCTCTCCTTTTACATTTATAATCAGGAGGGTAACCATCACAACCACTTTTTGCGGCATATTCAGTATAAAGATCAGTGAAATTATAAACAACTTCACCACATTGATTTTGAATTGACCAAGTATAACACCAATCACATGGATCATTGAATCCATATTGATATGTTCCTGTTACCAAGATGCTTCCATTAGAAGTTTGATAAAACGTCATTTGACCTTTAATAGCTTTATCATGGGTTGCAGTAAGCAAGTAAGGTTTGCATTTTACTGGTTCATAAGTTCTTTTAAAATAACTTGGAATGAAAGATCTCTTAAAAAAACTCGAAGTGAAAGCTTCTGATAAAGAGGACAGAAGAGTGAAAGCCAAAATAATAAAGATGAAAAGGGTTTTTGAAGGCATTATTAGTAAACCAAATATTTTTAAAATATTAACTGTGGAAATATTTGATGAGAATTAAAATTTTTAGGGAATTCATGCTTTTATAACTTATTTTCAGATATAATTTTTCATTGTAGAATTTAGATAAATTAATTTTTATTGTAGAATTTAGATAGATTGATTCTTCATTGTAGAATTTGGATGGATCGAGACGGAACGGATTCCTGATAGACGTAACATAAATACTGCGTAACGAAACAAATTCCTGGCGAAAGTAACATAAATATAGCGTAACATTGTACTAATTAGCAAAGGGAAGACGCTAAAATTATAAAAAAAATCCAATATTAAACTTTATTAAAATTTATGAATTTTATGAATGCATAAATTTAAGGTTTTCATCTTTGCAGATTTACAGAATTAGATTTTTATTTTAAGTTAGATTTGTTTTTGCAATGAGTTTAAAATAAATTTTTCGTAAATATGATTAAAACACCTAAATAAAGCACCAATTTATAAATATATTTTGTAATTTATAAACAAATTTAGAACATTCATTTTGTTGTTTACAGTTGCCGTTCAAACTATTTGGGACGGCCCAAACCATGTGGAAATTGTCTTAACTAGCGTTACAGACTTAACTAAATTTAAATGGTAACATAATCTACATTACAAAAATTGCAATATATTAAAATTAAATTTAGTATTATGAAAGCAAAAATTATCACGGTAGTTTAATAATTATGTGATGCTAATCGTCGCGTAGTATGTGCCATCCCAAATAGTTTGGGCGGTAACTTGTATTCGCGATTAAAAACAAAAAATAGTTTGGGCGGTAACTTGTATTCGCGATTAAAAACAAAAAAAATCATGCAATTTACAAAAAAAGAAGGTTCATCTAGATTTTTACGATTCAAGGTCCTACCTATGGTAATAAATCTGTAACTGATCTACTATGGTCTGCGTAATATTACAAAAACAAACCAAAATAATATGTATTTGCACTACGCACTTCACCTCAAACATTAATCGATGATTTTAAAGGGTGAAATGAATTCATTAGGTTTTGATGTGGATAAATATTTTTATATAGAGCATCAGCATCAAAAGTGGTGTGATTCCATAGGTATTATCAGGAACGTAGTCATGCTTGTATAACAGATACCTTGATAACAAGAACTTATTTGATTGGATAATATAATGTACATGCATATGCATGTAACCAAAAGCTAGTAACAAACTTTTGTTATGATATTTTTGGCACGAGATTACGCAATCATTTGTGCAAAATATAACGGAATAAACGCTGGATAACATCAATATTCGGCATATATGATACATAACAGAAATTTTTTTATTTCACTCATGCATTGCGTAGCAGCACATGGAGTGACATTAACTCTGAAAAAAAATTGCGATATTGCATAAGGGTGTTTTTTTCCTTCGATTAAAAGATTATAATTTATGATTATTGAAGAGAGACTTTCCCATCAACTGTTAACAATATGTCAAATGAGAATGAATAAATGACATTTCCGAAAAATCAAGACAATATACCCCAGAGCGCATGAGGCCAAAGGTCATTGAAAACAATAAGTTATAGTATAGTTGGTTATAGTAACCCGTGATAATTACCCTCATATTATGATATCCCAGACCAAACCACCATAGTCACAACTTTGACGAGTTGCCTTACCTAACTTTCCTTTGTATTCGTACATAAAATTATTTTACGTCAGATTCACTCGTGACAATAATGAGATTAGTGAGATTAAATGCAATATAAAATAATTAAAAAAAAACATCGTTGTTTAAGGAAACTTGAATGTAGCTTAAAAGAATTTGTTTATGAAATTATTTTTAGCATACCCTGCTCGTACTCTAAATTTAATTTGACCTGAACCTTAATACCGTATAAGCACGAAGTAACAAAACACTCGTGGAATTATTAGGATCTTCAGAAATAACATATGACCTTGAATTAAAGTTCAAAGAATGATAGTGCCCAGGTTGCGATAAAAGTCACCCGGGTAGATGTATTGGGTCTCAACATTAAATTAGTTTATGTATTTAAAATGAACTATTTGAAGATCATGAATGTTTGCTATTTATTGGCGTTATAATATTTATTACAGTACATACTAAACTTAACGCGTAGATGTGTGTTTTCGCACTCATATATTAATATGGCTTCATTGCCTTTTTTTATTTACGTTACACCTATTAGTGTTGCGGTGATGAAAAAAGTAGAACAGTTACTATGAAAAAATCGAATGATCTTAAAAATTTTCTAATTCATGACAGCACATTCATCAAATTTATTGTTATAGCAATTATAGTCAGGACCGAATTTTTTAATTTAAATTCAAAATATCTTACTGAATGTCAGTTTAAACAAATGATGAATTTACCGTGTAAATTTGCACTTATTACTATTTTCTTGTTGACTGCTTCGTCAATAGGATTTGCGCAAATTAGTGTAGACAATTCAATCTTCACATATACAGAAAAAGAGTCTCCCCAAGCTAATCTAACCGGGAAACAACCTATTATTATCTATTTTAAACGTTATGATGACAGTGAAGGCACGACTGTGGTTCGAGTTGGTCGTCGAAACATTGAAGGCGGCCCTATATCATGCTATGAACAGAGATTATTAATTCGTGTCATTCAAGCAAACGGGAGCGTTATTGAAATAAATACTACCAATTTTGAGAAAATACAAGATATAAATTATTGCTTTAAATCCAGAAATCCTTTACATTTATATCCATTATTTGATAAATACATTTTAATTTCGTATATTAATGCAAGTAATACTTCCGATAAAACAACTTATATGAATGTGGGAATGGTTATAGATTGGAGCGGTAAAATTATAAGGTTTGTTGAATAATCATGAATTTAAAAGTCATGTATCATAAATTTTTGAAGGACTATACTGTTAAGAAACAATGGATTTTGATTGGTTGTTCATAGTGATGCGCCCATGCGCATGGGAGTTTTCGGAATATTTCGGAATCTCAATTCTGGCACGCATTAGCAGCATGCTACCATAATGTAGGCCAGAATTCCATGCGCATGAAATTGTTCATATGTTCATAGTATGTATATATCGGTGTCAATTGTTTGACTAACTATAATCACTCCTTATAGTCCTTTGGACTTTTAATGATTTCTATTAACCTGATATACATTATGACAGTGAAATCAATTTTGGACCATCTTATTTACAACCGGGAACTAATGAATGGATCCGAAATGAAATTTTAGTAAATAATATCGACCCCCAAAAAGGATTTTTACGTTTATCTCTAGTAACTGGAACTTTTAATGCTAACTGGAGTCAATTTGAACAGTATGTTGCATTCTTATACTAACATTTATCAATTACATACTCATATACAATGATCTTTTTTTTTTAGTACGGGTGATGGAGTCTTCAATTTATTAAAGAACGATACAATAGATATGTCATCGGATTCTCTTTCCAGTAGTTACACCGCAATTGCAACTTTGAATGGTGGATATGCGATTGCATTCGTTAACTCAACTAAAGCGATTTATACAAATTCTAGCGTTATTCCTTCTTATTCAGGAATATACGCTATATTCTTAACTAATAATCAAACTAAAACACCTCCAAAAATTGTTTTACATGAATCGCCAGATCGGCTAGGATTCTATGAGAATATATATTGCTCTGTCGATTATGTTTTCATTGGTCATTCATGCATAGTACCTGTAGAAAGGAATCAAACTTATACTACTAATATTCTTAATATATCAGTAACCACCATAACTTCTGCAATCGCGACGACGACTATGCCAGTTGTCACAACTGTAACGAATCAATCCAATATCACCACTACTAACACAACCAGATTTGCTATAAGAATACGTTTTCTTTCTTCCGGTGCTGTGACAACATATAATCAAGCACCCATCATGTATAACGGAACACTTTTGGATATTTGAACACTTCCTTTTGGTGGATATATACAAATAGAAAGAACACCAAATCTTACCGAACATGTTTATTATTTCAATTATACTATTTATAATGAAGAAAATACACTATTATACAATGCATCTAATATTGTAGCAAATAGATTTTCCCAATATGATATATTAAAAAATAATACAATGTTAATAGCACTAAATGAATCCTCTACATCTTGGAGACTCTTGTCAATCAACTTACCTCGGCTTTTTGATGGTAAAACCTTTTTAATTCAATATGATAAATATGAACAATTTTATAATTAAATTATATCTTTTTATCATACAGAATCTGATTATGGTAATTTCCTTGTGAACTCAGCAATCCCTAAACAAAACGATATCATACCATTAAATTCCAGTAATATTTTAATCACCTTTAACCAATCCACTACTCTCACAAATATCGCAAATGGCAATTTATATATCTACCAAGTAACCAGTCCGGGAAACTCAAATCTTCGACAAAAGATTAATTCAAGAACTTGTGATCCTAGTCAATGTTATAATATTAATGATACTACTATTAATCTAAAAGTACTTACTTGTACTTTCAATAATCCAGGTGGAAAATATTATATACAAATGGATAATAATTTTGTAATGGCCACAGGTTTTAACGAACCATTACTGGGAATCAGTCCAAATAAATGGACTTTTCAATTAGGTCTATATTATTATTATTATTATTATTATATGTAATTGCTTATTAATATTGCATTAATATCATTAATATCATATTGATTGTTGTGTATAGCTAGCGACTCATCAAGTCCAAAATATGCCGGTAATTAATTAATGCATACTTATTAGTTTACATGAACATTATAATAACTTTTAACCATGATTAAAATTAGGCAATATCAATGGAAAATTACGACTAACAACAAACGGAACTCAATATTTTAAAACTCTTAAAAAATCTCAATTTTTTGATGATTTGAAAGTTAGACTATCAAATATAATTCCTATAGAGCATGGAAGATTGGATTCGACAGAATTGATCCAAATTGATGTATCTTTTACTGAATCTGATAGATTTCTTATATCACTTTCGATTAAGGGGACAACAGTGGTAAGAATAGGCTTTCCACGGATATAGAGAAGGATTTGGACACGTTAATAAGAAATAAAATGTCCACGGGTATTTCAATAGATCCTTACACAAAACATTTAGATGAAACATACGGGTTTCAACGACAATGTAAGAGCTACTTTGTCTTTTTATATTATTATTATTATTATCATTAATTGTTTATTTATTTTTTAATAGTAACATCAATTGAATTTTTTAAATTACATATAAAAGAATTTATTGCAGTAGTTTTAGCTGCACTTATATGTTTATTACTGTATTTGGCAGCCTGGTTAAAAGCTCACAAGGTAATGATTTTCAATTAGTATTTTTATTTTAAAACATGTCTAATATTTAAAAATTATATAGAAAAACAATTAAAATTTTATTATTATCCAACTTGGAATTACTCTATTCCGTTTCGTCACTAGCACAAGATTTATTTTTTGTAATTCAAGAGCTATTCAGTCTCTTTTCATACCTAGGTAAGGTCATATTATCATTTAAATAAATTTTATTATTATAATATCTTATTAAAATTTATATGGTTTTTTTATTAAAAAAAAACAGCATAGTATTTTATGTAATTTCCTTAGTATTCAATTTAGTTCTGGCTCTTTCAATAGTACATTTTTTAAAAGCTGAGTTCAATGCATGGTTTGGGCAACATGGAAGATTTGCTAGCATTATTGCAATATTATCGACTACAAATATTGATATGCTATATATATTGGATTGCGATATTGGATCTTTTGATTCTGACATTTTTAGAGCCCCATTTTCAGAAAATGCGATTAAAGCGATTTTTTATGGAGGCTGCGTTAGTATATTTCTGACTGATATACCGCAATTTGTTATTCAGGTATTTTTAAAAAAAGCAAGCCTTTTTTAAAAAATGTTCTACTGTATTTTCGCGTTATAGCGCGCAAGGGAATTTTTGACAAAATTAAGCTTAGTTTGAAAAAATACCCCGAAATAATTTTAATTGACATTATTACGCGAAAATATGGTATTTCTTAATTTTGTGGACGGAGCTGAGGACGGATTTATTGTTATTTTAATGTTTAAAAACTTTTAAACTCTTTTTTTTTAAACTTTCACACTGTTAAAGAGTATATTTTAATGCAATGAGTCCATTTTTAAAGAGAATCCCAAATTCAGCTTCAGTTCCGACAATTAATGTAGATAATTTTGCTAAAATTATGAATTTATATTAGGTTATTTACTTAACTTATAGTGTCGAGGTTGAAATTACTCCACTCTTAGCCTTAATAGCGTCAGGACTTTCAACTTTATCCTTTATAGCCACTAAAATATATGGTATTAAATTTGATTATATAGGAGAAAAATTAAAAAGGAAACCCCCGATGTATAACAATATTGAAGAGGGAAAGGCTCAAATCAATAGAGATGAAGAAGAACGTCATAAAAAAGATGAAGAGGAAATTAATAAAAACAAAGATGCCGAAAAATTTTATAAGGGCGACGAAGAGGGAATTATTAAGAACGATGATGGTGAAGGAATTGATAAGAACAATGATAAAGAAATTGATAAGGACAAAGGCGATGAAGAAATTGATAATAACGAAGATGGCGAAGGAACGAAGATGGCGAAGGAACGAAGATGATTTGAAGATCAATAAATATTATTAACGGATGGAGTGCAAGAAATATAGTTTATAAATAACTGCATTATGTACTAACTATAAATATTGCTTAAGAAATAAAAAAGTAATCTTAACCCAAAATCTTATTAATATTGTATAAATTTTAAACATTATTAATAATAAATGTATTTATAACAATCCAATCTTTGTATTAGCCAACCATATTAAAACATACTATTTAAAGTCTTTTTTTAATTAAACAAAAATCGGTATTTAATAAAGATTTTTGGTAAAAAAATATTAATTTTGGCAACTTTTATTGTGATAATATTATTCAAAGTAAAATAAAAATTAGATTTTTTATAAACTATCATTTATTATATTCTATTTTGTTATATCAACTGTGAATTAATATACGAGTTATAATACAAAACCTATACTTTTGTGTAAAAGTTTTTATCCATTAAAAATAGAATTGGTATCACGCAAACTTGTAATAAAAACATAAATCTTTTATAAAAAAGAATATAGAAAATATGATATAACAAAACCTTGGTTATCAAAAATTTTATTATAAATATTTCCACTTTATTTTTATAATAGAATATAGTTGACAAAAGCAGAATTCTCATTATCGAACTATTATAGATATGGGAAAAGTTAACACAATCTAGACAAATTGCTTTTATTGAAAATTTTAAATAAAAACAATTGGCCTGAATCTGTTAACTTCCTTCATATTATTATATATTTTGTAATGAGTATTTTTTGATATATTAATCCTTTTGGAATGGTTTATCACCAAAATAATTGCTTTTATAAGAAAATTCTAACTAAATTATTACAATTTGTGTGTAACATTAATATTTAAAAGTTTCAGAATTCTGTAATTGTTTTTGGACTAATTAAAATTATTTGTTAAGAAGTCATTTTGATAACAAAATTATTAAAATTTGTTACTAAAGATTTTAATAATTTTAATAATAAATGTAACTTGTCTCATTAAGATAAAATTCATAATACTATTATATCTATTATTTAAAGATACATATAATTAAAAACTAAAGAGTTTCAAGTCATTTTGGTTATTAAGATCATTTAAGTTATTTGTATATAATGTAGTTTTTTTGATTGAATTTATTAGATAAAATTATTGAATTTTATTAATTTTTTAATCAATAATTATTATATATTAATATCAAAATTTTATTATATCAATTGATATTTCTGTTTTAAATAAAGTTGCTTTAGATAATAATTACATATATTTTTAAGTTTATTTTAATAATAAAGTCATTTTTATTATAAAATTTAAAAGATCTTATATAAATTTTTAACCATATATAAAAATAGGTTAAGCTTCAAATAATGCATTTTTTTAATATTACACATAATGCATTTGTTCAGATGCAGTTATTATATAAATATTAAGTTTTTATAATATAAATATAAAAAAAAGTACTATAATTTTTTATTAATAATTTTACTAAAATTAGTCAAAACTGAATTTGCTAAAATAAGTATTTTAAAAGCACTGATAATATACTATTAAAATATAAACTTTTGCAAATCTAAGCATTTTTTAGTATTTGTTGTTATAATTTATTATATAAATATATTTATTAATTATTATACTAAATAAAATATTAATATTATTAATATTTTAATATAAAGATCTAAAATTATTAATATTTAACAATTTTATTAGGTATTTAAAAATATAAATAATAAAATAATTAGTATTAATAATGTTTTCATATTGTTTATTACTAACAAATTATTAAAAAATAATTTTAGTTCTTGAAATTATTAGATTTTTACAAAAAAAAGTTTATAATTATAAAATTATTTTAGAAGAATTTATAAACAAGAGTCCAAAAATAAAAATAATTACAAATAAGAGTTCAAAATGAAAATAATTACAGATAAAGGTCTAATATCTAAAAATTATTATAAATAGACTCAAATATGTTGTCAAAATTGATAGCCAATTTATTCATAATAGATTATAATTAAATATTTTATTTTGTAATTAAATAAATATTTTAAAATTATTATTCATTATTTAGAATTGTATTCAGACTTTTCTATAGTCACTTTCTTTATAATTATTTACTTATAATCATAAATTTTTAAAATCAACTCATATATTATATATAAAATTTAAACTTTATATAGGCACAAATTCTTAAAACCATAAGAGTAATTGTAGAAAGTTTGGTTGTAAAAAAACAAAAAAATATTTTCAACTAAATAACAGATTTTTGAAATCTATATAATACAAAATAAAAATTTCTTTAATATATTTATTTTTTTAAGCAACTATATATAATATTTCAGTTTTATTTTTAGAGCAAACTCAATTTAATATTATAAGATTGAAGTATTACTATATTTTTTATTTTGAATATATTTATAAAAGTTAATAAATTTAATCATCTTTACAGTTGTTAGCTAAAATAATAAAGAGTATAAACTGTTTTTATTTATAAAACAAACAATTAACAGCTTATTTAGTTTGTTCATTTTTAATTTAAAGTTTAACAGAATAACAGTTTATTTGATTTATTTGTAATTCAATAGAATAACTGTTTAAAGCTAAATAAATATCTTTCTATATTTAAATTACTAATTAATTATTATTATATTTCTTATATATTAACAATTAATAATTATATTACAATAGTGAAAGATTAGGAATATAATAGCCAGATCCAATATACAGAACAGTCTATGGTATTCTTTACAGTTGTACAAGATGATCTTAAAACAGTGAGCAATTCTGTAAAAGATATTACAAATACTATCTCTACTTCTAATACTTCAACTTCTACAGAGATAGACAAATATTACAAGAAATTTTTAAAATATCACAAACTATCTCAAGTATAGAAATTGTTAGACTTATCAAATTTATTTAACACCTACATTACAATTCTTTTCTTAATCCAATTAAAATATTTATAAACATAATAAAAACAGAAACACATATTTATTTAACTATTATTGAACTAACAATACCAGATCATACCATACTAGACTCTTCTTTCTATAAAATACATGATCATCTATTCTTATTAACTATCTCAAACTGAAAAATACCTGATATAAACTTTATTTCCTTTATTAAGTCCAATCAATTATCTAATCCAATTATCATAATATCATCTTTAAATACTCTACTAATAATTACAATTAAACATATCTTCTCTCTAACTAAAATTGAACCAACAAACACAAATGAATTAGAAGTTTCAAACAATATAAAATCAATCAAAATACACTCACTTAATGTCAATGGGCTTTTAGATAATTACAAATAATTAAGTTTAATTAACTATATCTCAGAAAATCAAATAGACATTTTTGGAATATTAGAATTATATTTATCTATTAAAAAAGTAAAATTTTTAATGTTTTTACAAAAACTTACAAATTATAAAAGTTTTTGGACACTAAATAATATTTTTTAAAGTGATATAGGAATTTTAATCTACAAATTACTTGCTAAACATATTGAAAAAATTCAAATATACAAAAATTTCCTTATAGAAATTGACATCTTCTTTAAAAATCTTTACATCAAGCTAATTCAAATTTATTTTCTAATTTAAGAAAAAAATTAATTTTGAAAAAATATTCTTTCATATTTTACTCCTATTTTTAACAAAACTATAAAATTATCTTAATAGAAGACCTAAATAGTGTTTTCAATCCTAAACTAGATAGAATTTTTTAAAAAATTCTAATATATCTGAACACTCTCTTTTAAAACTTCTAAAATCTTTTCAATTCTATGACACCTATTGGCTTTTTTATTCATTAACTTCTATGTTCTCCTATATACTGTTATCCTATATCTACTTCTTTTAAGATAGTAGGTAACTAGAGCGACCTTAGACAGTAAACACTTTTTGTAACCTCACTTGTTACT